>OZ026808.1:2877874-2967464 GCA_964023185.1 Macaria liturata
TGTCCTATCTTTAAAACTACACAACGAAGTTTGACGCAGATTTTTTTAAATAGATAAAAGTGATTCAATGGGAAGGTTTACATATGTGTATAATTAACGCATTCGCTGCCCTCTTCTTTTGTATGTCTATTTATACATGCCCCCTTTTTGAATTTCAATTTACAAAGCGTATTGAAAACGCATTCTTGCGTTCCGGGCATGTCGTTAATTCTCCGAAAACGCAAAGACGCACTATGAGCAGTCAAAGCGTTAAGCGAGAAAAGCTAGTTTTAGTTAAAAAAATTTGTTGCCTGTAAAGTCGGTATACGGGCGAAAGTTTTACGTGACAACGACTTTGAGTGGTAAAATAATTTTAATGTGAATATTCATTCGTATAGTAGGAAGAAGGATGAAATAATAGTAACAATTTAAAACATTTATTTATACAAAGAATTATATTTAAAACATTAATTTATACAAAGAATCTCGCACTGAATTTCATATTATATTTATTATTCTGTCTCTCTCGCTCTTAGGCGGGCTAACTGTGCTCGAGGGGAAGGGACGCGTGCCTTTCACTTTTTATGTCTGTCTCTCTCGCTCTTAGGCGGGCTAACCATGCCCGAGTGGAAGGGACGCGTGCCTCTCACTCGCTCTCATTGTGAGCGCATAACGTGAGCGGAGCGTAACGCAGTTTCTTGAAGTGTCACCCGGCAAACCAATTTATAAGACGTTGTCATGTCAAAAAAGGGTTAGTTTAAATACATGTTACCTCAAAGTAGGGGTAGAATTAGAGCAAAACTAACCTCTAATCTCCGCTTGATATAATGATATGATCCTCTCCTAATAATGAATTTACTCAAAATCTACAGCTACTTTGAAGCAATGATGCTATTCGAGGGAATTATGCTATGGAGTATAATATCTGTTACCTGTGGCGGTGGTTCGTGGTGTCTTTCGTCGTGGAAGTCACGGCGCCGCTGCGGCACGCTGCTCAGCGTGATGTCGTCCCTCACGAGGTGGACGGTCTGCTCCTCGGGCCGAGCCTCCTCGGAGACCATGTTCAGGGACGTGGAGCCAGTCGAACTTTTCCTGCGTCTGTTGGACAATAGCTCAATATATAACTTAGAAGACAGTAACAGATAATATGCCTAGATTTATTTAAGTTGACACATTGTATGATTACATACCTATTATTATGTTTGACATGATTTTATTAACAAAAAATTTCATTATTTTATTAATAAAACTAGACATTGTAACTTCAAAATTTTTATTAAAACTAAATGTTATAAATTCAATTTGACAAGATATTGTAATTTGTGTAGCATATTCTATGATATTAGTACTTATACCTATACCTATGCATGTTACAACTTTACAGTATCAATAAAGATTCTTTATCTTTAATAAGACCAACAATGCTGCCAGCGTTTTGGGAACATTTGGTCGGGAGGCCATGGAGCATATTTTGCTAAATTATTAGTTTGTTTTTGCCCGAAAACGTATTGACTGCTCTGTTAGCTTAGTTGATAGTGGCACTGTCTTCTAATCTAGGGGTGCGGGTTCGATTCCCGCATTACACAAATATTTATGAATATTAAAATTTGTAATTAACTACAGAAAACCGAGAAAGAACTAGCTGATCAAATAAAACTAAAGAAATCACCTCCAAATTCCTTTTTTCTCATGCCTAATGATGCTTTTGAAGTTAGAAAAATAATTTCTAGCTTAAAAACCTCCTCTGCACCAGGCAGTGATATGGTTAATAATGGAGTGCTAAAACGAGCCAACTCTATTCTAGCCAGTCCCATTGCGCATGTGTGCAATTTGAGCATGCTCCATGGAATAGTGCCTGATTGTTTCAAGAGTGCTGACATATGCCCTATACACAAATCAGGCCCTACATCGGTTGTATCAAATTATCGCCCCATATCATTGTTGCCCTCTCTATCTAAAATATTAGAAAAAATAATTAACCATAGACTCCTGTCATATCTTGAAAAAAAATTGCATTCTCTCCTCAAATCAGTTTGGCTTCAGAAATAACAAATCTACGGAAGATGCGGTCATTGCACTTACTAATAAAATTTCATCAAAATTGGATTCTTCGAAAAAAAAATCCTGGGTGTTTTCCTTGATTTGGCCAAGGCATTCGACACCGTGTCTTGGCAAATTCTTCTCAAAAAACTAGAATTGCTTGGCGTGCGCGGCTCTGCTCTACACTGGTTCAACTCATACCTCACCAACAGGAAGCAAAGAGTTCGTCTTAATGATCAATATAGTGAGTATGACTTAGTTTCCTTTGGAGTGCCTCAGGGGAGTGTACTAGGACCGACACTTTTCTTGGTGTACATCAATGACCTCTGTGACCTTGAAATCAATCAGGCTGACATATATACTTTCGCCGATGATACCGCAATAATATTCCATGGAAAACACTGGGAAGAGGTTACTGAAGTTGCCCAACAAGGACTGGCCAAGGTATCAGATTGGTTAGGTAATAATCTTCTGACACTGAACACCGATAAAACCAAATTCATCACTTTTCAACCAACAGCCCGTACTCTACCTAAAAATCTACGTATAAAACTGCACTCATGTGGTTCTCATATTGACCAAAGCTGCCTATGTCCTGATCTTGAAAGAGTTACGAAAATTAAGTATCTGGGAATAATAATAGACCACACACTTACTTATGACTCTCACATAATGTCCCTTAGAAGTCGTCTTCGCAAAATGTTGCATGTTTTTAAGAAGTTAGGTGCCGTAGCTGACCCAAAAACTCTTAGATCTGTTTACTTGGCTCTTTGCCAATCAGTTCTCAGCTACTGCATCATATGTTGGGGATCTGCTGCTATGACGCACCTCAAAAAGGTAGAAGTAGCCCAAAGAGCGGTTCTAAAAGTTGCGTACAGAAAGCCTTTCAGATATCCTACTTCCTCACTTTATCAAGACACGCAATACCTCACAGTCCGACAGCTATACATTTTGGCAGTGATACTACGATTTCACAGGACGGCACAATTTTCAGCACTCACTACCAAACCAACCTCACGACGAAATACATGGAAGATACCGAAAACCAACACATGTCTCGCTCAACGTGCTTACTTTTATAAAGGCCCTAAACTATACTCTCAATGTGATCTGGACTTAGACCTTCTCGAAACGTCTAGATTCATTTGCAAAAAGAAAATGACCAATTGGTTGATTACACTTGACTACCGCTGCACTGAAAAACTAATAGTTTTTGATTCTTAACTGCCCTACACCCGCTTGTACCTATGCAACTACTATAAACATATAATTTATATAAGCTACTATCTATCTATTATAATCAACTAATAGTAATATATATATATATATATATATATATATATATATATATACGTACCTACCCAACCAACAAGCATAAATAATATTTATATAATATTACGTATATATATGATCTAGATATCGGTCCCTCCCTCACATCCACTTACACACACAGACACACACATTCAGCTTCACGCACTAAAACGCTTACGGTATGATACCATTACTAACAAAGTGTATCTTATAAATAAACACAACAAAAATAGTTGTATGACTCATTACTCAACGACTCAATTCATACAATTTGTTAAATATTTCATACATAATGTACATAAGTAGCCACTATTGGTTGATGCCTGGTAACCTCATTGCTTTCCTTTCACCTTGGATATAGCACGTGTGGATCAGCACGACCGTGTCCTGCGACACAGGTTCGACCTAGTGCAGAGCGCGGCGTGTTTGTTCCGCACGATTGCAAGTTCATTTCATCTGTTACCAGGCGTCAGCTAATCCTATATATTTTATTGACTAGTATGTAAGCTTGGATTGTATCCTTTCATTTATCTTAAGGAAGAGCCTGCACTTCACAACACAGGTTATCCTAGTGTGGAGTGCAGTGAACATGTAATAGTTCATAAGTTATATAAATAAATAATTTGAATTTGAAATTACTTGTGTTGAGTCTGGTCGTTTCTATGTGTAATAAGTATGTATTTATAAAAGAAAAGTATATGTAATATATCCGTTATCTAGTACACATGAAACAAGCGTAAGCTTAGTATGAGACTAGATGGCGCTGTGTGATATGTCCTGATATATTTATTTATTTTTATTCATTTATTTAGGTATATTTTTGTTAAGTAGTATTTAGGTACCTGCACGTGACCCGGTCGACAGTTAAGTCCTTACAAATATTATTTATTTCCTGTTATTACAGTTTAATATTTAGTGTCATACAAACTAAAAGTTAAACTAATAAATTTATGTATGTATGTCTAATACCACAAACAAAAGAAGGAGAGTCTGTGCTAAAACTTTATCTGTGTGTTAGTGTATATGATCCCATCAGGGTGATGTTCACATAGCACATTTTATGTAACAATATACTATGTGCAGACTTGATGAAGAAGAAGAGAAGCCGGGCGTCATGTCTTATAAGCAGGTCAAGGAATTGGCAGAAGATCGAGAAGGATGGCGCATGCTCCACAGACAAGGGCCTCGCCCTTAAATTTGTGATGACGATGACTTGATGATCCTAGAAATATTAGTCCAATGAGCTCACCGTCTCCGCTTATTTGTCGGCGAAGTGGCTGGTGTCGACATGGGCTGCGAGTCTGCTGCGTCGGTGGGCGGCGCGTACTCTTGGCTCTGGGCGCCGGCTCCCTGCGCGCGCGTCAACGTCGACTCCGGCATCTCAGTCAAACCCTTCACTTTGAGCAACTTGGCGGTCTCCAATACCTGTTTGGTGAACATGTGAAAATGTGAACATTGACCTTAGTTACAACAATAATAAAAAAACAAGGGGAAAAACTAATCAGACTACTTCTAAATACAACAAAATGTAAAGGGGGCACCATGAAAATCTTTCAAAGCCTAATGATGGTCTAAGTGCCCACTGCCAGAGGGCAGCGTGCCCAGCATACTGGCCGCATTACCACGCTGGATGGCAATGACTGGCCTGTTAGCTTAGTTGGTAGTGGCTCTGCCTTCTAATCTAGGGGTGCGGGTTCGATTCCCGCGTGACACAAGTATTTATGCATTAAAAAAATATATAATTACTTGTGTTGAGTCTGGTCGTTTGTATGTATAATAAGTATGTATTTACAAAAGAAAAGTATATAAGTATTATATCCGTTATCTAGTACCCACGACACAAGCGTTTGCTTAGTGTGGGGCTACATGGCGCTGTGTGCAATGTCCCGGAATATTTATTTATTTATTATTTATTTATAATGCTGATGCGTTGAGCCAGAAAAAGGCCAGCATTTTGGTCACGCGTCACGTCAAACAAGAGCTCCGGGATTGACTTGTTCCTACATATTTGTCGCCCGGGAGACTAGTGACCTGTTCTAATATTGATAAAACAAATTGCATAATACAGATAGTCATTTATGTTAGGAGACGTTCTGCAACTCTGTTTCAATAATGTTGTAGACATTATAGAAACTCAGGTAATAAAATGTGTAACATTATATGTATACCACACGCTACTTGTTGTCAGGTATCGATCAGATCAAAAATCTGTTAAATATACATGGAAGGCCTAGAAGGATTGGGGAAGCAGCCACTTCATTCCATTTTTAACCGACTTCCAAAAAAAGGAGGTTATCAAGTCTTCTGAATTTTTTTTTGTGGATATGTTACGCGATTTCTCCGTTGTTTATGAACCGATTACAAAAATTCTTTTTTTATTCGATGATAATAGTTTCAGAGATTGTCCCATAAAAATTGATTTTCATTCGGTTCAGTACGTTTTGAGAAAAAACCAATAAACCAACAAATTGGTAAAGTTTATGCAAACAAATTTTACCCATATTTCCAAAAGTACTAGTCGGATTTTGATACAATTTTCTGTGATGTGTTGAGGTTTAATGGGTGCATCTTTTTAGCTATGTATTAGGATGGCAACTCACCAGGGGGCGCTGCTGTATACACTATATCTTCTGAATTATCAGCCCGATTTTGATGCGGTTTTCTCTGCTAGGCTTAGATTTGTTTAGCAAATGAATTTATGTTGTAGTTTTTTTGATGGGCTTAGATTTGTTCAGTAACATTACAGTAGAGTTGAAGTCGGTTTTTGCTTTTGTTTAAAATAATTATGTAGTACTTACTACACTGGAGAAGACAGCCTGTTAGTTACTATCAATTATTTCCCTTTATATACCCACATATAGTTCAGATGCAATATTTTATGTACCAGGTAAATAATCTGCTCTAAATAAGTCAACACGCAACCGATGAAGGCACTTGTGACGTTCCTGATCATATCGGAATAAAAAGTCGCCTATGTGTTAATTCAGAGTCTAATCTACAATCATATAAAATTGCATCCACACCGGCCGATAAAGCGTGAACAAACAAACAAACAAGCAAACACTTTCACCTGCATAATACGAGTATTAGGTAATATAATATTAGGTAGTGGAAGGACCTGGGCGCCTACCACGATGTATCTGCCCAAGAGAACTCCCCTAACGGATTAATTCTGCGGGGGAGTTACGACCCTCAGTCATGAGGAAATACGACTCACACAGAAAGAGAGAGAGAGAGAGACAGTGGGTTGACACTTACCCGCGGCAACTGGTCTTCAGTGACATTGACCTCGCCGTAGTACATGAAGTCGACCATGGTCCTGAGGTCAGCGAAGGTCACGCCCTTCAGGATCACGATGGGGTGCTGGGCAGGGTTCTCCACGAACAGAGCCTGGAACAAGCAGACTGTGTTTTGAGGGAGAGCATGATGATGATGTATCTTTAATGTAATATAAATAAACTATGAACTAGGAAACATGTGCTGCAAGCGGTCAGCATGACTTCGTGGGCTTGTATAAGCTTGCCTTCGGCGGCAAGTGTAAATCGACCAGTGTACAAATGTGTTGAGGGACTACCATGATGATGATAGATAGACTCACGTGAAAGTATGTGCTGCAAGCGGTCAGCACAACCTTGTGGGCTTGCACATGCTTGCCTTCGGCGGCAAGCGTGACGTCAACCAGCGTCTGTGTGTTGAGCAGCGTCGTGAACATCGAAATGAAGTTCGGCTGGTGGTTGTTCCATCGCAAGCTGTATTGCTGCGACATTCTGCAACAAAAAAATACATAAGTCCAATAGCAAAGAAAATAATACCACCGGCATAGTAATAGTTAAAATCATGACAATTTTCATCTTGTAGTAGGGTATAAGCCCTATACTTACTTATAAACAATATTTCATGTGTGTGGCGTAGCGGTTCCAGTGTGTGCTTTTCATTCAGACGCACCCGGGTTCGAATCCGGCCCTACACCAATGACTTGTATTTTCAAGTTATGTGTGGATTTGCACTCGCTTAACGGTGAAGGAAAACATCGTGAGGAAACCGACATGTTTGAGGACCACAATATCCGAGGACATGTGTCTTCCGTGGAAGGACCTGGGCGCCCACCACGATGTATCTGCCCAAGAAAACTCCCCTAGCGGATTAATTCTGCGGGAGAGTCACGACCCTCAGTCATGAGGAATACGACTCAAGAGAGAGAGAGAAAGAGAGAGAGAATCTTGTTTTTAAATTTCGATATTTAATTTATAAATGAAAGATGACATATCCTACCAGATATTGATTCAGAATTCGGTTTGGTATATTATTATTTGTAAGTTGTAATAATATTCCCTTTGCACAATAGTATGCACATGCAATGGGATCCCTATGCCAAGCAGTGGGATCATATTATTCACTTTGAGATATGCTTAGTTGTTGTTCTTATTTTGTTGAGAGTATATTTTTTCATTAGTAAGTTGTATCAATATTATAATGTGATATTATATTTGAAGATAACTTTCCTTAAGACATTTGTATATTATATGAAATATATATACAGCTGAAAAGGGGCAAAAACCTAAATCGATATTAGAAAACCATTTATTTTTGTATACTTTGAATCGATAATAAAATACGTATACATATTTTTTGTCTGTTTATCTGTCTCTATTTAAACGCTCAGCACACAAAAATGGCTCAACGGATCATCATGACTTTTAGTATGTAGAGAGTATGAAGTCTTAGGAGTATCATGGGCTACTTTTTATCCTAAAATAATGCGAGCGAAGCCGCGGGCGACCACTAGTTATGTATATGATTATATGTATTTATGATATTATAATCATTAAAAGTACAAATCTTATGGATTTGGTTTTCTAGAGGCGAGATCTTTGTTAAAATATCAACAATTTGATTTACCATCAAATTCTATCTTTACAAAAGTTTGTATAGAAATAGCGGCCAGACGACTCCACGTTAACTCGGGCGCCACTAGTTATGCTTAAATGTTCTATTATTCATTTTTTGTGACAAATGGCCCACAGCTCTGAAGTTATTGAATTATGGAAATATGAAGATTGCAACAGAGGTCACCGTTCTATGGGGTAATGATGTGCGAATACGTCAAATGTCGCCAACAGAGCCGGGATGGCATACATATGCAAAAACTAGCATAAATATGAAATACTCATCAACATATCAGCTTCCCTGATCCATAACAATGTGTTTGTAATGCTTTATGTACCAATACCTGTGTTATGAACTCGCGTGGTCGTGGCGCCAGACTTTATATATTTGTAAAATAAATCAATTATAATAATAATAATATTTAAAGTAAATTTGAAGAGATATGCGTTTGTGTAGTTTATTTTTTACTAAGAATGTTACACACATAACATCACATGATTAGAAGCAATTTTTTTAACGGATTTAATCTATTCTGAACAATCCTTTATAATCTAAATATATAAAACTCAAAGGTGACTGACTGACTGACTGACTGATATAGTGATCTATCAACGCACAACCCAAACCACTGGACGGATTGGGCTGAAATTTGGAATGAAGGTAGATGTTATGACATAGGCATCCGCTAAGAAAGGGTTTTTGGAAATGCCACTTTTAAAGGGGTGAAATAGGGAATGCAAGTTTTACTTCTTAATGCAAGCGAAGCCGCAAGCACCCACTAGTTATTTATAAAACAATATCCATATTGAAACTAGATGTAAATGTATTATTTTGTATTATGTGGTGAATATTTATCTTTATTGCAGTCTTGAATTTGTAAATTAATCTTTAAAATAAATTTAAGTAAAATAATTATTTTAATTTACATTTATAAGTTAGTATCATGGTTGTACCGCAATATATGTATGTACAAGTTACAACTTTACAGTATAATAAAACAAAAATGTGTCTGGTGACATTTCTGAGACCTAAAGTACATCTGTAAAGAAGGAACTACATAAAACGTTCTTTTGTTAATAATTATTTTAACCAAAGAAAATAGCAACTAAATTTTCCATCTGCATGAAGAATGTAGAAACCAAGCAGAACATAGAACCTAGAACTACCTATTGCATTATATCTGAGTTATTTTTTTGTTAGAGATTTCTAAAGTTGAACGACATTTTTTTTTACTTTTCCCTTGCATTACATTCATTTTGACAGCTTTAATCTCAGTACTTTTTTTTTCAAAATGGAGGTAAAATGTATGGAGATCACTGCAGTCAAAGTGAAATATAAAGTGTGGACAGAGAAATACGTAATAAGATAAAAGGGCTGCTGATAATGATAACTTACTTGGAGGTTGTTTGTTCTTTGATTGTTGTCAGCTGATGAGTTATACAACTGGAATAAAAAAGAAACATTTAATTTATTTTTTGTTATGTAACTTTATTTTTAAAGTCAGCAAAGTACTTGTCAAGTACAACAGTAATACTACACAAAGGATAAAAGTAATAAACATGAGCTAAAGTCCCATCACTTAAAAAATGAAAAGGTAATGTATATGTGTACATATTGTACATCTGTCGCAAGTAAAACCTGGATGAGGCTGGCTAAAGATTGAAGCCAATGGCATATTATGAAAGAGGCCTATACCCAGCAGTGGGACAAAACTGGCTGTGGATGATGATGATGTGTACTTGCTAAAGAGACACAAAAAACTCTTATAAAGTTCTTCATATTCAGTGACTGGACTTTCTCTCATGCCTTACATATTCATTTTGTTTTTTTTTTATTCTTTTGTGACACATAGTGGAGTTGAATAGTAGTCACTCAGCAGGATATTTTAAGCAGAGCACATTATAATATTCATTCGCTGTTTCTCTTTAGCCTTTATATTAATATACGAGTAGCTTGGTAGGTAGAGTTCACACAAAATAATTCTTGGTGGGTGATGTTGGAACCAAAAAGATCAGACAGGATAAGACCTTAAGTATAAATTTGTAAAATATATTGGCACACAAATGATGTGTGAATAATTACCTTATGTGAACTCATAACTGGAAGAATCTCAATGTTAAATAAATCTTAGAGCTGATTATAAAAACAAAAAAAACTTTCAGAAGACTCTAGATGTCGGTTAATAAATGTTATTCAGGTATCTAAGTGTAGTGGTTTGTCTTAGGCACACTTGCTCAACCATATTTAATCACATTTAGGAGTTGTATGCACTTGCATTTATTTTTTATAAATTATATGTTAACCAACAATTACATGAAAATCAAAGTACCATAGGTTCTTCTGATATAGCTTTACTGCTTTGCCCGGTATAAATCAGTTACCTACTTCAGTACCTAAGTTATTTATTTATTTATTTCCATTTTACAAATATAACCTTAATTCTATTAACTTATTTTAAGTAGGTAAGTAAATTCAATGTAATTATATGTTCAACATCTTTAAATCGAGTACATATGTATACAAATTAAGCAATGCAAAGCAACATATTTACCACGATTTCCTAGAATGGTGATTAGTTTAATTCTCCCATCAAATGAATATATCTGTACTGTGTTTGGCTAAATATTAGAAAAAAAAACTATCAAATTGATGGAAGAATTGTATTAGAAACTGGTGGTATATCACACAGTTTCGGAAGGATAATATAATAACTACAACCTCAAATGCTTCGAAGACAGGCTTACAACATAGCATTGTGAGTAAGGAGTTTGACAAATTAGCCATAGTAATATACAAAACTTATCAATGGACCCCAACTATATAAACCTTAATCAGCTTTACTAGTTGAAACAAAAGAAAAAGACGAAACACTTTTAAAAAAAACATTTATTTATTTGCATAGTGTTTAATTAAACAAGAAACAATGACAAAAAGTTAGTTATAACATCTACACAATATAAAGATAGATAATTTAATGGTGTAGAAATATGCAAAGTTGCTTCCAGATGTGAAAAATTAACAGATTTGTATGAAAAAGTTTTTTTAAAAGAATTAATATTGCAAGTTGGTTTACTACTAACAATTGATACTGTTTTCAATGCTCCTGCTTCAACTTACTTTGATTTAAAAGAAGCAAAGTTAAAAATTACTTTAGTTTGTTTAGCAAGTATCAAATCTTCTTTATAAATAAAAATGAATTGTTGTTCATTAGTCTGATTAAAACTCGAGAACGGCTGAAAGGATTTATCTTCTCTTAGTCTTGAAATGTTCGTGGAGGTCTAGGAAAGGTTTAAAAGGGGAAAAAAATTGAAATTTATATATTAATAAGTTTAGGTCGCAGTACGAAGTCTGACGGGACAGCTAGTTATAAATAAAAAAGAATTGTTGTTCGTTAGTCTGATTAAAACTCGAGAACGGCTGAATGGATTTATCTTATCTTAGTCTTGAAATGTTCGTGAAGATATGGGGAAGGTTTAAAAGGGAAAAAATATATATATATACAAAAGTTTAGGTCACAGTACGAAGTCTGCCGGGACAGCTAGTAAATATAATAAAAAAGTTAGCAGCCCATCCTGTCAGCATTTGATTCAAATAATGTTAAGTATGTGAATGATAAAAGAACATGAGATCATAATTTTTAACAAATGTTGGTTGGTACATATAGATACAATGTTTGCATTACATAGTGACTACAAACTTGCTTACATTTCAGTGTCTAATTACAAGACACTGATTCAAAGAAATCACATACTTATTACATATACAAATACAGCAGTAAATTGTTACACATTGGAATATGAATCTGCAAGCAAGTTTATGGAATACTATTTCCAATTAGCCAGCATGTAACTTGAATACTTCATACCTTTCATATCAGCCACACTGAAATTTGAGATGCTGACTAAAAGCATTCATACTTGGTACATTCTCAACAATGACTTACAGTATATAAAAAGCAAGTTTTATTATATAAATGAATGATTTTTGAGAGCCAAAACTACAGGGCCTTGTATTGAAGGCGCGTAACGACGCAGTATCCATCTTTCACAACAAAAATAAGGGTTGATCTGAAGACCATTGTTCATATACCTTCTTATGCGGATTATAAAAAAAAAAACAGCGTCCCACCGTTTAAACACACATATAAATGTAATTTCCGCATTTGTACCATGTTACTAAACTATGAACATAAATAAAGCACTCGAATTTGCACTTATTCAAAAAAAGAATAGACCCGCCAGGTGAGACCACCCCGAAGAGTCATACAATCTATGAAAAATAAAGCATCTATTTGGTTTTACGTATGCTCAAACTAAATTAACACTTACCCATGTTGTTAACTATCTTGTGGTTTAGTTGAAAGTGATTTCTTTAGTGAATTTTCTTAAATTATTTTAGAACAACCCACGCTAAGCTCACAACACCGTCCACCAAACGAAAGAAAACCCACGCCGAATTGGGCTGCCAGTACAAAAAAATATGAGTCAATCACTAAGACAAGATGTTTATCTCATCAATTGCTTTGTAGCAAATATTTACCAAATTATTAAAAAAAAATGTAACTGTGATTACATTTTTTTAACGCGCATCTTTTGTTTTCACTTACTAAATTTTACAGATATTTCAACGAAATAATTTTAGTGTTGTTGCCATCATCAAAAATTTTTACAATTCTCTCCGTGTAACGCAGAATATGATTTCTGTCAAAGAAGCATGCACACGTAAAGGTAAGTACAACGAAACCACAACAATAAGTGTACAAATGTACAAATGGAAATAATTTCGCAATGAGCCATTTTCCGGCGCAACGTTTATTTTAGTAACTTATGTAGCTAAGAGTTGGCATCATATAAGGTAGGCTTTTTACTAAGTGCAATATAGCGTGAAATAAACATAACGTTTTGTGATCGGGGTATAATTTGTGATTAGTGATATAATGATATTGAAAAATATGAGATTTTTTTCTTCTAAAACTGTATTAAATAATCCGTTATAAAAAGAAATCAATCTTTATAGAGCTCAAAGTGGAATTAATACCAAAATTCCTGACAAAGAGAAGGAGAGGCATAAAATTTCTTGATAGAACCACTCATGATAATATATAAAGTAATCAGCAAAACGGAACGTTTAACCAAATACGTCAGTGACGTCATTCATTTCTGCCTTTGTCCTTGTAAATAAATAAAGACGAGATTTTAAAAACTTAAAGACATCGCTTTGTAAAAAATTTGGATATATCTCTGATTTAATAGCAAGGTAAGATATTTTGCACATATATTCGCTTCTGCATTGGGTATAAACAAATACTTAAAAGCGTTGTTATAGCGTAGCAAGTACTTAGTTGAGTTACCAAATTTAATTTCGGATTATTTTTTTCATCGCACTTTACTAAATTGTCGCTAGGCTAATTTTATTCCTTACCTGTCCATGTCCCTTATTTGGAGATTATGTGTGTGCTTTGTTCCTTTTTTCTCTGACCTTCGAGGTGAGGAAGGTCATATATTGGTGTTGTGTTTATATAATTGAGGAGCGCGCGCGTCGCGTCGTGAGCGGGCGAGAGGTGGTCATCATTCGCGGACGGAGTGATCAGGGGCTGCGTCGGCGACGATCATTGTCTTCTCGCCCTTGTTTACTGCAATGTTGGAAACATGCTATGGTTTGTGTGTTATCTCGGCCGTCTCTCTCGCACACTATTTTTAGAGACATAGAAATTCAAAGTGGACTTTAGTATTGATGTAGGCGCTCGTTGCTTCACTAATGTAATTTACAATACAGCAGACAGTGGTAAATAAGAGTTAGATAAATTGTTTTTCAAGCTGAATTCTATTTCTTTGTCTCCAGTTTACCAGGTAAGGTGTACATTTGCTTTGTATGCAAAGTTATTTGCTATATATTTCCTGTAAGAATATTTTTGCCATATTTGTTTGATCTTGTTTCATAATCATTATTATTTTAAATTTGAAATGATATTTTTTTCCCAGAATTTAATATATACTCGTCACTTTCATAAAATTCAATTTTAATTGCTGGCCTTGTATTAATTTCTAGTTTATTTGAGTATTTGTTTATTCTTTCCCTATGACAAAATATAAGCTATGTGCTGAAAGATGGTGTCCGACCACAGAGCAGGCAGATTTTTTGGCACCTATATATTGCTGTCACACTATCTTAGCCACCTGTGCACCATGACATTGAATTCATTTTTCTCATTGAGCTGTTTTTACAAAACCAAACTATCTATAACTATTAATGTTACAATAATGTGTTTATAATAATTGACATCAAAATTGACAATTATTTATATCATTTTTGCCATTTTAATATTTTTAATGATTCTTAAATCTTTAAAATTTACACAAATGTTTTCTTTTGATTAGGGGTATCAAAATATTCGTAAATTTTTTGACTGAACTTTGTTTAAAATACATACCAAGTAGGTATTTGAACAATTTAATTAAAGGTTTTTTGTTTATATATTTTTGTCCTTATTATATTATTGTAGACAGATACTTGTATATATAATAATACTATTTGCGGAATTAGGAGTACAAAAGAAAAATAAATAAAAATAAAAGAATACAATGAAAAAAAAACAAATATAATTATAGTCAATTTAAAAAATACTTACATGTATTCATAGCGTAACCCAATTAATAACTTCGTAGTTATGACTAGATTATTTTACGCATCAAACAAATCAGGCGAAACAGCTGTGATTCGACAAAATCGGCAAAAACAGGCTTCATGATGTCATCGTGTTTTCATTCTGTTTCCACAGGTACCAATATATAGATACATATTTAGGTAGGTTGTTGAAGTATGTATTTTTCCTTTTTAAGGCCACTAAACATGAAAAATATATACTGGGTTATATGCCACCAACGAGAGACCTCTTCTTAGTCGATTTTACTCGCTTTTCGACTATATGTCTACGCGGTCAGTACGCGGATGGGTGACCGAAAAGTGGCATTCCATTTTGGGCGCTTCTGTGGGTCGGATGTCACGTTAAATTGAAGGTCCCGGCTGTTTCTCTGGGCGGCTTGATAAACTCTCTATAGCAGAGTAGGCCACTCTCATTCGATAAGAAGAAGCAACAATAATCTTTTGCTGTTTTTAATAATGCTACGGAAACCTTCGGCAGTAGTTAAAATCGCACTACGCAGGTTACATTTCTTGATTTTCTAAAATTCGTGTAAAAGACTAAATCATTTTAAATGTTAATATGTTACTAATAACTCTGCATTTACTATACATCTTTCATACTATAATAAATAAAATAGCCTTTATTCCCTTAAAAACTAGATATTTACAATGTTTAAAAAATGAAACTGTATCAATTTATAAAAAAATATGTGATATATTATAATTGTGTTATAAAGGCACCCAAGTACGGGTATAGGCCTCCATTGCCTTCCAAGTAGTGCGGTCTCTAGCTAGTCGTGGCCAGGTTACGCCTGCAACCTGGGTAATGTCATCGCGCCACCTCTTCTTTTGCCGTCCCCTTGTCCTAGTGCTGTCTCGTGCTCATACTATAGCATAAACAATATGATGATATAATTAATAACTACTAAGCTGTAAACTAACAACCCCAATTCGAATTCAGGAACAATCAAATATCATTCCAATTAATGGATTTTTCCAAGACAAGGCAAAAATAAGCCGTAATGTCTTCGATCAACAATTATCATATCATACCTAACCTACTTTACATATCTATCTATCTATCTATATCTATACTAACAATATTATAAAGAAAAAAGATTTGATTGCTTGTTTGTTTGAATTGAATAGGCTCCAAAACTACAAGACCGGTTTTCTTAAAAAAATCTTTGACTATTAGATTCCAACATTATCCCTGATGAACATAGGCTATATTTAATACGAGAAAAAATAGGGATCCACGTTATAATTTCGACAATGTAACCCATCGTGTGAAAAAAGTACCGTGGGCGGCCCTTACAGATCTCCAAAACTACGCAACGGGATTTGATGTGTGTTTAACAGATAGTGTTTTCAGAAGACGGTTTTTAAGTACGAGTATATATCGTGCACGTGTGACCGTGCGGAGCCGGGCAGAGTAGCTAGTCTATAAATATTCTCGATTCTTAGAATATATTTTCTTAGATCGTAAATTTATTATCATTTCCTTAATTTTGTTAATTACTTTTAAATAGTTTATCCCTGACTTCTCATAGTTCACGTGATTCTTTTGAAGAGTAATGCATCCGTATTCAGGTTATAGATATTACATTACTAGTGGACGCCCGCGGCTTCGCTCGCTTTATTTTGGGATAAAAAGTAGCCTATGACACTTCTAAGACCTCAAACTAAATTTGCTGTTTTTGCGTTATGGGCGCTTAAATAAACAGACAAGTAAACTAAAAACTGCTGAAACGTTCCTGTTATCATTTAAAAGTAAACTTTAACATTTTTTTTTTTTAATAACTTACCTGTACAGTTTTTTGGCCCTCTTCAGCTTTATTATATGCATAGGGTAGATAGATAAATATAGATATCTGGCTCTAAATAGATATATGTGGTCGGCCTCTAGTGCCTCTTCACATTAGCTGTAGGTAATGTTTGCTACCTATAGTAAACAGCTCAATAACATTCAAGGTTCCATTTCGCTTATCTGCTACTCACGTTACTACCTGTTTGAAGTGTAATTAGCTTCTGTTATATATTCACTGATAATAACATAATTATAATCACATTTGTAAATGGTTTCATCATACTGTTTTCTTTAGATTTAGATGTTGGTTGTCATAGATACAAGCTAGAGGCACAGCATAAATAACAGTGTATGGTACTAACCATCTTTGCAATTAAAATAACAAGGTACTTATGTATCTCTATTTGAATTGTAATTGCATGAACAAATTTGCAGTTGCCAAAAATATGTACCACATGTGCATTAATGTCATAAAGAATGATTGCCGTATAATTTGATGTGTGTGAAGCTACGAGTAAATTATATCGCTAAAGAAGCTAATGTACCGCGAGGTCTCCGGACTATTAAATATGTATACTCTCTTTAAAAAGAATATGATAAAATCCATAGTAGTATAAATTCTAATGTGCACAAAATTTCATTAATGATTGTAGCTCCCGTTAAGTATAGATCTATTAATTGTGAAATAGATAATTTCTAATTTTTTGATAGCGTAAATTTTTTTATCTGTATATTAATAGCTCATAAGCCCCAACTCCCCTTATTATCCTATTGTGTCCCACTCTCGGGAAAACGCCTCCCGCAACTCCTTCAATGTGTCCCGGTCGCTAGCTCCCTCTCGCTAGGCACCTCAACCTGGTCGACATCCTGACACTAACGTGGCATTCCTCTAGCAAGGCGCACATATTATGAGTGTCGAAATGCAGTATTAAAATACAACTTATTTTTATATTCCTATCTTTTACTGTCAACAGATACCGCGACAATGAGTAAGCTGTGCAGGCAAGTGTCGATAGAGTCGCCCGGGCCGACGCTGAAGGAATGCGTGTTCAGTTTCGACGTGCCGGTGCCCGAGGTGCCGATGTACGGCGCTCGCATCCGCGTGGTATACGCGGGCGCGTGCTACCGAGCCAGCTCGCGCATGCGCTCCGCGTCCGTCTGCAGCACATCTTCCGTCTCGTCCATCGGCAGCCTCTCTGGAGAGATGGAAAGTTTCGGCATGCACACACCCTCGCCCTCGCACGTCGGTCTCCGCGACGGCGCGCTGTTCCCCGGCTACGAGATCGCGGGAGTTGTTGACGCAATCGGCAAGCAAGCGGAAAGAACGGACGGCATTCAAGAAGGATCCAGAATCGTTCTGTACCCATACGAGGGAGTGCCGCACGGCTACGCCGACTATATCGTAGTGCCTGACTTCAAGTGCCTCGTTCCTGTGCCTGACAAGCTTCCACTCAGTGTCGCGGCCATGTTACCTACTGGAGCTCTATTAGCCATGAACGCGGTAGACTCCGCGGTTGAGATGCTTCGTCACAGCCTGGAAGGGCCGAACAAGAAAGACCACGCCACGGTGCTGATTGTTGGTACAGGTGGCTTAGCGCTCTGGGCGCTCAGGCTGGCAGCGCGCAATTTCAAGAATGAGTTCAAAGACAGGATCAGCATATGCGTAGCGACGTTCAAAGATGACGGGTTCATGCTGACGAAGAGCTGTGAAGAGTACTCGTAAGTTTGAAGACTTTAAACTATATGCAATTATAGCATCTTGCAGTTACATTTTGTGATTTTTGTTCATTATTACAGGATTAAAGTGCTGCAATGGTCGGAGGATCTGTACGAGAAACAACTGATCGAGCGCACGACAGACGCATGTGGCGGCCCAGTCGAAGTAGTGCTTAACTTCGGCACCACTTCGCGCTCGCTGCATCGCTCCATGCAATGTCTGGCGCCTGTAAGTACTATATTTTAATGACCAGGTTCAGTCCAATCAGTTCTACTATTTAGATGCGAAAAATAAAAAACATTCACACTTTCTGACTTACATAGGTTTCGTCAATATAATATTAGTGAGGTATATTTTTTCGATTCTCAGAATGGAGTGGTGTTGGTGACCGAAGACGTTGGCGAGAAGCTGGTGCCCAAGTTTGCAAAGAAGGCGGAAGACATGAACGTGAAGATCGCCGTAGTGCCAAACGGGTCCATAGAACAGCTCAAAGACCTGGTGGCGCTGGTCGCCGATGGACAGGTTAGTTTATTCTCTTTCACATACTCTATAATTCGCTCTTTATTACCCTAGATACTTCATGATACTGGTAATATTGGCGGGAACTGCGGAGGAGTATTGCTCGATTTGCGCCGAGAAATCCGTCCTTGCCGAGACGAAGGGACCTCGTGGTAGGTTTTAGTATACAAAAAAATATTATTAAACCGATATTATTTGATATTTATAACAAACAATTGAATAAGATATTTATGTGACCTAAACAGCTCCTCTATTCGTGACGATAAAATAAACGGTTCGTTAGTTTATCTTAGAGTAAAAATAACTTACTTTATGTTACAATAATAATATAATTACTTACTTTATGTTACGTAGACAAGTACGTAAATGATTGCACACAATGCCATATATGCACTTGTTGCATATTTGGCCTCACTCGTGCTAAAAAGGCAATAAAACTGACTTCATTCGCCGATGACACTATCAGAACTTTACAAAATTTCATTATATCATAGGTATGTAAGTGGTGCCTATGATATAAAAAGCGAAATTCTGTGCGACGAAATATTTGGTACTTCTTCATGATTATACGGCGGAACGGATGTGGCTGAAATTTCGTATGGAGATAGATTAGGCCCTGGAATTTAGATTAACGCTAGAACCGCGAGGTGCTTTAAGTTAATTGAAAAATAATTGAGACCCTTTAAGAAGCAATAGTTTTCAAATTAAAAAGGATCATCTATTTTTTTTCCACTCGTGATAGTTCTAAGATGACAACAATAAAAATACTGAATTGTTAACCTACTCCATTTACATAATTATAATTACTATGGTTATAAATGTATGAATTATAAAAAAAATTGACGAAGTAAATTTTGAAATGTGCGTGCCCTCTAATAAATTAATCAGAGTTTTAAGAATGTACCGAGACATGATTTCTAATAAACTATTTTATTTTACAAGTCGGTCAATAAAAGCAATCTTAGAATTGTTTAATAGAACCATTTACTCATGGGACACGTGTTGCGAATGTGATGGTGTTAAATTTATAAACTACATAAACAAACCAATTGTCCAGAGCTCTGATTGTGCGTAGTTTGCAGGCCAATTGGACAAATGTTGATGCTGATGTACATTCTATCAATTGTATACGGTTGAGCTTCATATATCAGATACTTACTATATTACAGTATTCGTACTGACACTTGTATGTTTACTGTATTGTCCAGTTTACAGGCCTAAAATAAAAAAAAATCTTTCAAAATGGCTTGAAAAGCCTTGACACTTGAGTTTTAAAATTCTCATAACAAAATTCGAAAAAAAAACTGAGCTCTCTTAGAGCGCCAATTTGCGAGCGACTGTCCTTGTGCAGTTGCACCTAATTTAAGGGAATTAAAAAAGGTTTAGAACTTCTGGGGCTCTCATACAACCTTATTGCGAGGGACGTGATGATGATCGCGGAGATATGCGATGCAGTTACGTGCGTATTCGTAGATATTTGTAATACGAAGCAAATTCGCAGTTACGTGAGGAGCTCTTAGAAAACTTATGTTATGCATTGTTTGCTAAAATTTTCTTCCAACCCGGATATGTCTTGTGTCTTCTTCATACAATAACATCACGTCATCAGCGGAGTAGGAAGGTATGCGATGTTTTCAATTGAGACCAACATTTTGTTAGCGTAAACACGAAGAATACGTGGGTAGATGTAGGTTTATGAACTTCGGCGATCGTTGTCGTACAAAAACATAAACATCAAAATGCTGGGTCTCTCACGTAAAAATAGTTAGTTAAATGTATGTGCGATTTGTAGGCCAACGAACCGCTAATAAATTTTCAATTTGCGTGAATTGTTTCGGTATTTTGTTTGAAGAAATGTGTCTATGATGAGATCCATTCGTGTACACTGCCACAACGAAAAACATTTAAAATGCGTTTCGAATTGCTGTGCAAGGGAACCTAAATGGCGAGTGAGTCAATTTTAAATAGAAAACACATTTAAAATATTAGAGACGTGTTGACCGCATACGCTAATGTTAGTTAAATTCTGTTCTTCTCAAGTTAATTGGAACCTCATCTAAGCGCTCGATAGAAACAAATGTCACTCTTTGGCCATCCTTCTAGCACAAGTATACAAATGTCTCCTCAGTTTTTTTTCAGTCGTTTAAAGATACATCAGCGTGGGTTTAGGCAGCCCCCTATATGTAATCAGATAGGTATGTCACTAATTCTGCTGGGCCAGGCACGATTCTCAAAACTGAGAAATACATACTACTGAGTAAAGGAAAGCTAAAAGTTGTTTGACATTGACAATGGGCAAATTTCGGTAAGCGTACTTACGTGTGCTATATAATAGAAAGACCTTTGACGATCAATTGCTCGAAGAAGGGAACAGAACCCTACGAGTAATTTGTCAATTTGAACTGTCGAAATACCCGCCACAGATAATTAAAACTAGGTTTCTCGTTGTTTTCCATAATTGACAGACGACTACTTTTGAATGCGCGTGTTAGAACCTGAGCAAATAAAGATATTTTTGAAAAAAAAAAACACGGGGTTTTATTCATTTACCTCTTATATGAAACACCTAGATAAGCGCACGATAACACAGATGATTGGAATCCAGTAACCTGATATACCTGTATTATGTTTGTTGATTATAATGATGACGGAGTTGTATTTTATGTTGACGTCAATTCGAGGTGTGTTGATAAACAAGTGATTATGTATCGCTAAACTCAGTATAGAAGAAGTATGTAATTAATTACACACCTGTACAATATTACAATATTTTTTCTAAGGCGGGTAAGCTTATAATTGAGTACAGGTTGTTTGATAAACGTTTTGTGATTTATAAGTGTGGTTACATTGAAGATTTTTTTATAGTAAATTCTCAATTGTTGTTTTTGATGTACTGATGCACATTCTGTACATATGCTTGGTAAAAGGCGAAAAACAGCCCACTCTAGCTATAACAAAAGAGTCGCATTAACTGTCATCCAAATAATGCCCAGCCCACTGTCTTCTTGGTAGAAAGAGCTTCTAAATGAAATAATTAATTATTCTATTCGCAAAGTGTATGCCATAAACATTGTAAAAGTCTTTCTTCAAAACTAACTCAGTGTAATGTACTTATTTATTTATTGAAGAAAAACAAAGGAACAAAAATACATATACTACTTCTAACTTTAATAAAGAGAAGCACTTATAAAGTCTTAAGAAAGATCGTTAAAAATGGTCTTACGGCATTTAATTTCTCTACCTCATGGTTTTGTTTTTAAGAACGCAATCGCATTGACAGGTAAAGTTTTGACATCCCCCATTTGATCGATGTAGTTGTTTAGAAATCATTCGAACTATATATACTTACTAGTACTATTCCAAAATCTGTCCGGAATGTCTATAAAAGAGGCTACGCGAGTCCAGCTATCCAACGGGGCAATGCAGCTAGCAATTTGGGTACACGGCCTTTGGATAAAGTAGATTAGTTAAGTTGTATATACTTCATGTTTTTTTTTTAATTTTTGAAGTGTATTTATTACGTAATTTTGTTGTGTAATAAAAAAAAACTAGTACTATAATATATAATGCTCTGGTTACAGATCGAGCCACCACCTCACTCCGTGTTCCCTGTAGAAGAGGCCCAGGAAGTGGTTAGGAAGCTCTGCAACTCCGAGATCACTGGACGCGCTATACTTAAGTTCCAAAACATCGATTAGCTCTGATCGAAACTGGTTTTAACACGCAGAGTCCCGTGAGTACACCTAGGTATGTGTCGTACAAACTGTTTTGTAGTTAGGCTCAAAAAGTAAGAAAGATGGCTTTTATCTAAAATTGTAGGAATCTGAACAAATATAAGACCCCTAGAAAACCAAAGGCAAAGGTTTGGTAGTTTTTTAAATATGATTTCATACGAAAAGGTCTATCACGAAAACTTTAAGGCCATAACCATTACCTATGTGCTGAGTTTTTTAGAAACTAGTTTTCCATTTTTTGATAACCTATAATTTGACGTAAAACCAATCGCCAAATCTTTCGACGTAGTCTTACTTTACAACAGTTGGTATGGAAATGCTCAAGGTGACATCTGAACACACTATAAAAGCTAATTAGAACAATTCTTTAGGTCATCATTTTAAAATGGCTTTTTTCTAGATTTCATCGTCGTTTCGTACCAAAGGAAGTCGGGTTAAGGACATCTGATTAATAAAAACTTTAAGTAACACTAAGCAACAAATATTCAGAACATCTTTACCTATTGAATTGTTTCAGTTTAGTCCTAAAATAGGAGTCATACCAAATATTAAGCGATTGCGGGTCTAGGATGTATTATTAATTAAGGGATCTTATAGTCCAAATATCTACTAATACACACGTGAGCTCAGCCATGTCTGTCTCACTGCAATTTATCGTCCTGTAAAGAATTCGCCAATCAAATTAGCAAGAAAATATCATTTGAATAAAGTCGTTTTAGGCTTCTCTTATTGGCTGATTCTTTATTCGGAGATATATTTTCTTGACTTTTGAAGTAATAGGCTTCTCTTATTGGCTGATTCTTTATTCGGCGATATATTTTCTTGATTTTTGAACTAACTTTACCTCCATAAATGAATAAGCCTTTCATGTGACAGATGACATTTCTTCCAATAAATAGTGTAGAACCGATGGTGAGTTGGGAAAAGGAAGTTAATTTAGACAGCGAAAATGATACAATGTGATACTGCTGACATAGCAACAAGTATATACAAATTTTATACTAATATTTAATCATTACGTTTAACGTGAATTTACTTAAAGTAAAATATAAAAAATTAGGTATAAAAAAATCACAAAAAATCGTTCGTTAGTAACTTAGTTAGGTTTGATTTTTAATTATTGTTTGCCTGTTGTAGTATTGTAGTGTTTAGTGGTTAAAGAACTGGAAGAAGCATTATGCAGCTTTTTATACTGCTTAAAATTTACATGAAAAAGCCGATTAACAAACAGAGATTACTTGATTAAAATGGAGCTCTAAATCCGATATTTGCCATATGTTAACAGGGTTTTATAAATATGCTTTCACAATATTGTGATAAAGCACCCTGTAGCATATGTCCTTAGTTAGGAGTTATAGAACAAACTAAACATGGTGACTATTCTAAAAATGAGCAGTACAAAAATATAATTAATATAATGTGGGTTAGTTTAAAACTAGTATTAGTACAGAAATAATGATACAGGCTTCTGCATACCAAACCTGCCTGGTAGGTTTGGTCTACGGATTTGGCCGTTAGACTAGATTTGGTATGTTAAAGCTTTAACTGGATTTTAGACTATTGTAATATCAATTGATCTAACAAAGATATAGTAATACATTGAATGGAGCCTTATCAACGACTTGAATTCGCGGCTGTCACTTTTTTGTCCATTCTATCAGGATATTGATTCGTTGTCTAGAAAACGGTGCTGTAAAGAGAAACAGTTTCTCGAAAGAAGCCCCATTAAAAATATGTTATTATCACGCGGTAATGGCGTCTTGTCTGTGGGCTCTATTTCGTAGAACACGCTCCAGTAGTATGCTACTCACGCTAATGTGTTACGTTGTCTTTGATTCACGGGTATCATTCTATAAGTGCATATTTGTGATTCGTTAAAGATGCTCTCAAAACATGAATCAGTAATATCAGTTTAAATTTTGTTTTAAATACCGAACTAATTTAAGAGAGCAGCTTTTTGTAATTTTAAAATTTGGATCATTATTAGACAACAAAAGTTACAAATCTAGTCATTGAAATTTCTAATTAGAAATAAAGTTTTGTATTGTTAGTAACATTTAATTTACTAGGATAGCTGTAAGAAGTCCTCAAATATAACACATTTCTCCTCAAACTAACATTTATTATATAACAATGTCTTAACTTCATTGGCGAAATTGCGGCGGTGCCGCAGAGTCCATTAATAAAAAACAAAAAAAAAATGTCTTAACTTTTCCAGAACGCTTAATACATGTACATAATAAGTCGTATAATTAGTTATATTTGTTAAATAGTTTAATATAAGGTGACGATTATGTAATGACATATAATTGAACATTTACTTTTAATAAAAAAGAAATATAGTAAACAATCAACCACGTTTTTTTTTTATAAAATGTCCTTATAATAGGCTTAATTTTACTAATGATGCTGTTTAGTAAAGTATGTGGATATTCATGCTATTAATTTATTTGGCCACGATTTACAAAAGTTACTAGCTAACAGAGGCAGGGATGGTGTCCTTTTTTTTTTTTTTTATTGACTATATATTATTGCGCTACAATAGGTACGTCATATATTACAGTAATCATTTATGTAACTTAATACTAATTATTAACGAAAGAATTAAAGATAAAAATGTATACATTATGTCATTTACAAACAAACAATGTCAGATTTATTTGTTTGAGCCACAGAGCTTTGAAGTCCATGCTTGTCGCCCTGTGACTAGAGGCGAATTCTTTCTTTATTCGATACAAAACAGGTGT
Organism: Macaria liturata; assembly: GCA_964023185.1. Taxonomy (NCBI): domain Eukaryota; kingdom Metazoa; phylum Arthropoda; class Insecta; order Lepidoptera; family Geometridae; genus Macaria; species Macaria liturata. Next base: position 2,903,261 of record OZ026808.1, read on the forward strand.
CACCATTTACTAAAACTAACACACTTTCGGCACGCACACTACGACGCACGAGATGTTCATGTACACAGTACGCTTCAACTTCATCGGCTGTGCAATGTCGATATTTTTTTATCGATTATTTACACATTTACTTCGAAGATGGAAATATATGTCTTTAGTATAACTATATTATTTAAGTACAAATTATAGTTAACTAGCTATGGCCCGCGGTGTTATCCGTTGTAAAAACTTTTTTATCCCGTGGGATAAAAACTATCCTATGTCCTTACCGGGGACTGAAACTATCACTATAGCAATTTATTTTTATCTATTTTATTTAATTATCAAATCATCTTCAAAATGACTGGAGCATATTCTGGCATTTTTATGAGGAAACCAGTTGTATCTACCGGTCGCCAATATCCATTTATTTTTTAACACTGGATTTTTTGGAAAATGTAAATTAAGTATGTGTTAAATAAAATCCGTAATCCAGAAACATTTCCATACAAATCCAGAAACATCATATACATTGTATCGATTATCGATAATTTGCTAGGTTCCATTTACACATCACTTTGCTATCGAGAAGTAGCGTCGTCAAGACAACGAATGTGTTAATGCCATTCAAAATGTCAAAAGTTTTATTTATTAATATTACGAAATTTTACTACTTACCGATGGTATTTCACGCCGGTAACACTGAAACTTGTTCTTACAATTTTTAACTTAACACCAGGACATATTTAATAGTTTATCATGCTGTAAAACCGAGTAAAACGACCGAAAACTCTCTCTCGCTCGGACTATGTTTGACAACAGACTGACAAGCGCTGTCGTAGGATAGGTTGGCCTGTTTACTGGTCCAAACGAGAACCACGTATTATTAGTCATTTCGCTTCTATGGGGGGGCGCGCGCGGGGGCGATGTGGCCCGATCGTTGTTCTGTGGTTTGAGCCAAGACCCAGTTTTAGTCCCAGTGTCATATTTATTAGTTTTTATTGAATAGTAGGGGAGCAAAAATTTTGTGTAGAAGCATCCGAGAAAGAAATTATATACCTACTCGAATTTTATTATGATTTATCTTGTAAAACTGCAATAGATACATAAATTATGGTCCTGCCTTTAAACATATAACAACGAACGAATATTCGAAATAAAAGATGTATCATTTTAACTATAAAATATATTTGCAAAAAATAATTTACTTACCCATAAGTAAATTACGTAAAAACATTTGAGTAATCAGTACTAATCTCTACAAAGATAATCTAATAGTACTGATTTTAATAGTTAATATTATGGTTAAGTGTCCGGATTCCTTTTGGCACGTAGATGGACTTCATATTTTTCCTCTCTCTGCTGGTAAGACTTGGCAAAGCCGCTGAATGTTTGGAGGCATTCTTCTCGCCCCAAATATCGACCACTGCTCTGATTTCATTGTTTGCTTTTGCGTGAATCACGATCAACACGGAAGACTTCCCGACGCCTCCAGACTTGATATCGGCGCTCGCCCCACACGTTCGTATCGCCAGATTGTCCACGTGTATGTACTTGATGGTGTATCCGGGGAACTCGTTCTCGTATACATAGACTTGTCCCTCGCTTATCGTCACTGGTTTGTTTTCCACGACACCTGAATCCAGGTGTTTCAGCGAGTATTTCCACGTCCCGACCTCTAAAGGCCTATAGATGCCGTCGCAGATTAACTTGGTATCTGCTGAGGCGATTAGCGAGAAAATTAGGCCGAATAAAATGACCTGCTCCATACTACCTCAATGCATGAATTACACGAGCGTTTTGCTCAGGGAAACCACTGATTTGAACGATCAATTACGAGCTATTGTAAATCAATTCAATGGGTTACGTGACTAGGTTACGTGACTAGGTTACATATCCAAGTGGCTGAAAGTAGGCGCAATTCGTTAACGAATATTAACACCTTCAACTTACGTAACGTCTTTGTTCTCATAATTACTACAATTCTGCACTTAAGCTGTAGAAAACTAAAACTAGTCAAGAAGATTTGGTGAAATAAAAGACATAGTTATATTAACGGCACTATTTATTTAAGACTCTTCACAATGGTCCCTTATAAATATTTAAATTGATACCAGTGCTCAGCAAAAAGACCAAATATATTCAAAAATAAAAACGCATAAATGCTTACAAACGATTTTTCAAAAATGTATTCTACAACAAAAAATTTGTTTGATTTGAAGGTCTTTGGCAAATCCGTTTACAAATTCGATGAGACAATAAAAACTAAATATTTCCCCGAGTCAAAGTAACTAGTATAATAATAATATATATTTTTTACACAATAATATCACTAATATTAAATAATAAGTACCTAACTAGATTATGGAAGTGAAAGTATCGGTACCTAGCGGAGCGGTGAAGGGACGGTTATGAAAAAGTAAATATATATTTATTGGTTACAATCTAATAATAGCCAAATAGAAATTATATTATAACAAAAGCTTTATAGATATCTCCGCTTGTTCCCAACACGTGCACTTTGTACACTACACATGAGTTCCGTAAGAATTCAATTCGATAAACATTGTCACAAACAATATTATTTTAATACCTACTAACCATTTTATGGTTTTTATTCAAAATTGTTTCAAATACTGCCAAAAGGAGCGACATGAGAAAGGCACTTATTTTAATCACATTTCAATTGTTTAACAGATTTGTACACTTGTATGCAAAGTTAAATCCACAGATAACAGAAACAAAGGGAGAATGGGTAAATGGGCGGGCCCCGTGCGTGTGCTTGTCAGTCGACGTGACGTTAGGAAAACAAAGTTATTGAACCATTGCTTGGTTTGTATAAGACGTATAACAATAAAGTAGTTTTTGTGCCGCAATGGATGATTACGCATAACAAGTACTCACTGACTACGCGCTTTAACTCTTGATCGAAATGCAGCCGCTGCTAGCGGTCGTTGTAGACACTGGGTTTCAAACAAACATTCTTAGAAGTTCAATCTTCCTACGTTTCTGTTATCTGTGGTTAAATCTCAACATTTAAATACATGTTTAAAAATGAAGAATGAATACGAGTAGGTACTTTTGTGATATGGATATGTGGAAATGTTATTACTAAACTGTATATTTAAAAAAATAACTGTAAAAGAGATTCTGTTATTACTAGTTATGTACAAGTTATTGAAATTTTTGTAGAAAATTTAGTGTACATATGTTTATTATTACGTGAAATATTTATTTATAATTTTGTATAATGTCCTTATTTGTATCCTATTTTATGCAATTTGAAAGAGATTCTTTTATGTGCCAGCGATGATCTTTTTATACTTGATACAATATATACATAATTTATTTTCTAATAAGCTTTCTGGCGCAGAAACTAAATGAGAAGATTATAAATGTACAAATCAGAAAAAAGTTATTAATTATAATTTTAACAATTCGAGTAGGAAACTTATAATACTTGAGTAAGAGATCTAAGTATAGCTACCAATTTATATTTACGAGTAAAATTTGTTATTTGTTTGCGATAAACCACTTTACTTTATCCTTGTTTAATAATTAAGTATTATGATGGACGGAGTCGCCAATATATCCTTACGGAACTCAAAAGGCACTTTCTTACACATATTTATATGACAGATAAGCTTACGCTTGACCATAACTTGCCTGATGGTAAGCAACGTTACAGTCTACGAATGTAGCCTACTTAGTGTCATATTACTAATTCTAAGCACAGATTGCCGACGCAATATACTCTCTTATAAATAATTTAAGTATATTTGATGAGAAAAAGATGATCCCAAACATGAGCCATGATATGAAATTTGTCACTTGTATAACAATTAAATTTTAGTACAAAATCGCAATGTATAGACTCATTTATATTAAAAACTAACACTATCCCTTATTTGTCATGTTTGAGAACATCTTTTTATACAAAATTATACAAGAACATTATGTTAGATATGTGTAAATATTACCAATATAGAAAAGTGTAATTAACAAAGCTTAACTTCGTGAAACTTAAAAATTTACATGTTTCTTTTTGGTTAAAACTCTAATTAGTGCAGAAAACGTGAAAAAGGTAGCACGAGAATATGTACAAGAGTACATACAAATATATAGAGAATACATATAACATATAAGAAAGGCGAAACGTATCCTGATCGGAAAAAGGCGAGTATTTTATCTTATGAGTGGGTAGTGCATATACGCACGTGGCATAGGTAAATTTTTATTTTATTTATTTATTTCCCGACAATTAAACGGAAATTAGCACGAAAAATTACACTTGTTAATACCAATACTTAACGACGAGTTGCCAATCAAATTAATTCGAAATATTATCATAAAAACATTTTGGGTTTTTTGGTGGATTATTATATAAACAAGTTTTAGATGAATAGCTTCAGAATCACTTGAAAATTCGTTTTACCATATTTGTTTCTATTATAGTAATTGAACGATCATATAATAACAATTCTTCAATTTTCATTCTCCATTAAACTATTCAATATATTATATTTTTTATAAATGTATTTAACAAAGTCACAAACCTTATGGCAGTCGTTTCTTTATTTTTTGCAATTTATACCTAGTGGGTGGAATATAAAACACAATTACGTTAAAACACAATTAAGTCTTAAGAAAGATCGTTAAAAATGGTCTTACGGCATTTAATTTCTCTACCTCATGGTTTTGTTTTTAAGAACGCAATCGCATTGACAGGTAAAGTTTTGACATCCCCCATTTGATCGATGTAGTTGTTTAGAAATCATTCGAACTATATATACTTACTAGTACTATTCCAAAATCTGTCCGGAATGTCTATAAAAGAGGCTACGCGAGTCCAGCTATCCAACGGGGCAATGCAGCTAGCAATTTGGGTACACGGCCTTTGGATAAAGTAGATTAGTTAAGTTGTATATACTTCATGTTTTTTTTTTAATTTTTGAAGTGTATTTATTACGTAATTTTGTTGTGTAATAAAAAAAAAACTAGTACTATAATATATAATGCTCTGGTTACAGATCGAGCCACCACCTCACTCCGTGTTCCCTGTAGAAGAGGCCCAGGAAGTGGTTAGGAAGCTCTGCAACTCCGAGATCACTGGACGCGCTATACTTAAGTTCCAAAACATCGATTAGCTCTGATCGAAACTGGTTTTAACACGCAGAGTCCCGTGAGTACACCTAGGTATGTGTCGTACAAACTGTTTTGTAGTTAGGCTCAAAAAGTAAGAAAGATGGCTTTTATCTAAAATTGTAGGAATCTGAACAAATATAAGACCCCTAGAAAACCAAAGGCAAAGATTTGGTAGTTTTTTAAATATGATTTCATACGAAAAGGTCTATCACGAAAACTTTAAGGCCATAACCATTACCTATGTGCTGAGTTTTTTAGAAACTAGTTTTCCATTTTTTGATAACCTATAATTTGACGTAAAACCAATCGCCTAATCTTTCGACGTAGTCTTACTTTACAACAGTTGGTATGGAAATGCTCAAGGTGACATCTGAACACACTATAAAAGCTAATTAGAACAATTCTTTAGGTCATCATTTTAAAATGGCTTTTTTCTAGATTTCATCGTCGTTTCGTACCAAAGGAAGTCGGGTTAAGGACATCTGATTAATAAAAACTTTAAGTAACACTAAGCAACAAATATTCAGAACATCTTTACCTATTGAATTGTTTCAGTTTAGTCCTAAAATAGGAGTCATACCAAATATTAAGCGATTGCGGGTCTAGGATGTATTATTAATTAAGGGATCTTATAGTCCAAATATCTACTAATACACACGTGAGCTCAGCCATGTCTGTCTCACTGCAATTTATCGTCCTGTAAAGAATTCGCCAATCAAATTAGCAAGAAAATATCATTTGAATAAAGTCGTTTTAGGCTTCTCTTATTGGCTGATTCTTTATTCGGAGATATATTTTCTTGACTTTTGAAGTAATAGGCTTCTCTTATTGGCTGATTCTTTATTCGGCGATATATTTTCTTGATTTTTGAACTAACTTTACCTCCATAAATGAATAAGCCTTTCATGTGACAGATGACATTTCTTCCAATAAATAGTGTAGAACCGATGGTGAGTTGGGAAAAGGAAGTTAATTTAGACAGCGAAAATGATACAATGTGATACTGCTGACATAGCAACAAGTATATACAAATTTTATACTAATATTCAATCATTACGTTTAACGTGAATTTACTTAAAGTAAAATATAAAAAATTAGGTATAAAAAAATCACAAAAAATCGTTCGTTAGTAACTTAGTTAGGTTTGATTTTTAATTATTGTTTGCCTGTTGTAGTATTGTAGTGTTTAGTGGTTAAAGAACTGGAAGAAGCCTTATGCAGCTTTTTATACTGCTTAAAATTTACATGAAAAAGCCGATTAACAAACAGAGATTACTTGATTAAAATGGAGCTCTAAATCCGATATTTGCCATATGTTAACAGGGTTTTACAAATATGCTTTCACAATATTGTGATAAAGCACCCTGTAGCATATGTCCTTAGTTAGGAGTTATAGAAAAAACTAAACATGGTGACTATTCTAAAAATGAGCAGTACAAAAATATAATTAATATAATGTGGGTTAGCTTAAAACTAGTATTAGTACAGAAATAATGATACAGGCTTCTGCATACCAAACCTGCCTGGTAGGTTTGGTCTACGGATTTGGCCGTTAGACTAGATTTGGTATGTTAAAGCTTTAACTGGATTGTAGACTATTGTAATATCAATTGATCTAACAAAGATATAGTAATACATTGAATGGAGCCTTAGCAACGACTTGAATTCGCGGCTGTCACTTTTTTGTCCATTCTATCAGGATATTGATTCGTTGTCTAGAAAACGGTGCTGTAAAGAGAAACAGTTTCTCGAAAGAAGCCCCATTAAAAATAAAAATATGTTATTACCACGCGGTAATGGCGTCTTGTCTGTGGGCTCTATTTCGTAGAACACGCTCCAGTAGTATGCTACTCACGCTAATGTGTTACGTTGTCTTTGATTCACGGGTATCATTCTATAAGTGCATATTTGTGATTCGTTAAAGATGCTCTCAAAACATGAATCAGTTTAACTTTTGTTTTAAATACCGAACTAATTTAAGAGAGCAGCTTTTTGTAATTTTAAAATTTGGATCATTATTAGACAACAAAAGTTACAAATCTAGTCATTGAAATTTCTAATTAGAAATAAAGTTTTGTATTGTTAGTAACATTTGATTTACTAGGATAGCTGTAAGAAGTCCTCAAATATAACACATTTCTCCTCAAACTAACATTTATTATATAACAATGTCTTAACTTCATTGGCGAAATTGCGGCGGTGCCGCAGAGTCCATTAATAAAAAACAAAAAAAAAATGTCTTAACTTTTCCAGAACGCTTAATACATGTACATAATAAGTCGTATAATTAGTTATATTTGTTAAATAGTTTAATATAAGGTGACGATTATGTAATGACATATAATTGAACATTTACTTTTAATAAAAAAGAAATATAGTAAACAATCAACCACGTTTTTTTATAAAATGTCCTTTTATTAGGCTTAATTTTACTAATGATGCTGTTTAGTAAAGTATGTGGATATTCATGCTATTAATTTATTTGGCCACGATTTACAAAAGTTACTGGCTAACAGAGGCAGGGATGATGTCCTTTTTTTATTTTTATTGACCTTATAACATTGCGCTACAATAGGTACGTCATATATTACAGTAATCATTTATGTAACTTAATACTAATTATTAACGAAAGAATTAAAGATAAAAATGTATACATAATGTCATTTACAAACAAACAATGTCAGATTTATTTGTTTGAGCCAAGACCCAGTTTTAGTCCCAGTGTCATATTTATTAGTTTTTATTGAATAGTAGGGGAGCAAAAATTTTGTGTAGAAGCATCCGAGAAAGAAATTATATACCTACTCGAATTTTATTATGATTTATCTTGTAAAACTGCAATAGATACATAAATTATGGTCCTGCCTTTAAACATATAACAACGAACGAATATTCGAAATAAAAGATGTATCATTTTAACTATAAAATATATTTGCAAAAAAAAATTTACTTACCCATAAGTAAATTACGTAAAAACATTTGAGTAATCAGTACTAATCTCTACAAAGATAATCTAATAGTACTGATTTTAATAGTTAATATTATGGTTAAGTGTTCGGATTCCTTTTGGCACGTAGATGGACTTCATATTTTTCCTCTCTCTGCTGGTAAGACTTGGCAAAGCCGCTGAATGTTTGGAGGCATTCTTCTCGCCCCAAATATCGACCACTGCTCTGATTTCATTGTTTGCTTTTGCGTGAATCACGATCAACACGGAAGACTTCCCGACGCCTCCAGACTTGATATCGGCGCTCGCCCCACACGTTCGTATCGCCAGATTGTCCACGTGTATGTACTTGATGGTGTAACCTGGGAACTCGTTCTCGTATACATAGACTTGTCCCTCGCTTATCGTCACTGGTTTGTTTTCCACGACACCTGAATCCAGGTGTTTCAGCGAGTATTTCCACGTCCCGACCTCTAAAGGCCTATAGATGCCGTCGCAGATTAACTTGGTATCTGCTGAGGCGATTATCGAGAAAATTAGGCCGAATAAAATGACCTGCTCCATACTACCTCAATGCATGAATTACACGAGCGTTTTGCTCAGGGAAACCACTGATATGAACAATCAATTACGAGCTATTGTAAATCAATTCAATGGGTTACGTGACTAGGTTACATATCCAAGTGGCTAAAAGTAGGCGCAATTCGTTAACGAATATTTACACCTTCAACTTACGTAACGTCTTTGTTCTCATAATTACTACAATTCTGCACTTAAGCTGTAGAAAACTAAAACTAGTCAAGAAGATATGGTGAAATAAAAGACATAGTTATATTAACGGCACTATTTATTTAAGACTCTTCACAATGGTCCCTTATAAATATTTAAATTGATACCAGTGCTCAGCAAAAAGACCAAATATAATAAAAACGCATAAATGCTTACAAACGATTTTTCAAAAATGTATTCTACAACAAAAAATTTGTTTGATTTGAAGGTCTTTGGCAAATCCGTTTACAAATTCGATGAGACAATAAAAACTAAATATTTCCCCGAGTCAAAGTAACTAGTATAATAATAATATATATTTTTTACACAATAATATCACTAATATTAAATAATAAGTACCTAACTAGATTATGGAAGTGAAAGTATCGGTACCTAGCGGAGCGGTGAAGGGACGGTTATGAAAAAGTAAATATATATTTATTGGTTACAATCTAATAATAGCCAAATAGAAATTATATTATAACAAAAGCTTTATAGATATCTCCGCTTGTTCCCAACACGTGCACTTTGTACACTACACATGAGTTCCGTAAGAATTCAATTCGATAAACATTGTCACAAACAATATTATTTTAATACCTACTAACCATTTTATGGTTTTTATTCAAAATTGTTTCAAATACTGCCAAAAGGAGCGACATGAGAAAGGCACTTATTTTAATCACATTTCAATTGTTTAACAGATTTGTACACTTGTATGCAAAGTTAAATCCACAGATAACAGAAACAAAGGGAGAATGGGTAAATGGGCGGGCCCCGTGCGTGTGCTTGTCAGTCGACGTGACGTTAGGAAAACAAAGTTATTGAACCATTGCTTGGTTTGTATAAGACGTATAACAATAAAGTAGTTTTTATGCCGCAATGGATGATTACGCATAACAAGTACTCACTGACTACGCGCTTTAACTCTTGATCGAAATGCAGCCGCTGCTAGCGGTCGTTGTAGACACTGGGTTTCAAACAAACATTCTTATAGTCCATTTCATATAGCAAGTCACATGTGACAGGTCAGTAGAACGTAAAAGAACATGTACATAAATTATTGTGACGTCATGCTCATATTGAAATATTTCTATTTACTAGTGAAAACATTATGTAAGTTAACAAAAATAACTATTAATATAAACAGTAAAAAATATAAGACATCAAATAAAGGGTATTTTTCGCGTGTACATACTCGCATTCAATGTTACAAAAAAATAAAATATAAAATTTCATCGCACAGCAAAGTTACGTACTACTGCTAATTGTGACGTCATTTTCGTAGGGTTGGGACTAGGTAATCGATTATTTTTAAAATCAAAAAAAATATCGCAAAAACAAGTATTTATCATTTCGATCTATCAGAGATAATGATTTATGTACTTCAAGCACAATGATTTTATGCGATTTTTTATATTAAAATAATTAAGGAAGGTATTTATGAGTTTTGCATCATAAAAAATATAGCGAAAAACATAAAATTTTTGTGTATCATAATTTCATTTGAATAATTTAATATATATTTTGGCTTCATATATATTATACTGGCAATACTAGCAATATTATTTTATCATAACTGTATTCTTATCTTCTTCTCAATTTGTCCCTTCCTTAATTTATCTGTAGGAATTTATTGTGGGTTCGACGAATATTATTTTGTGATTGTCGGTAATTCACATAACATTTTTAGGATAGGCAGATGAAAATAGCCATAAGTAACTACAATCGATAATCGGTAAATTTCTAATTCGAATTACTGCAGTACATCATTACAATTGTCAAAATGATATAGACAAGTGACGTTTTATATGTGTCACAGGTGCCTTGCTATATGAAATGGATTATAGAAGTTCAATCTTCCTACGTTTCTGTTATCTGTGGTTAAATCTCAACATTTAAATACCTACATGTTTAAAAATGAAGAATGAATACGAGTAGGTACTTTTGTGATATGGATATGTGGAAATGTTATTACTAAACTGTATATTTAAAAAAATAACTGTAAAAGAGATTCTGTTATTACTAGTTATGTACAAGTTATTGAAATTTTTGTAGAAAATTTAGTATACATATGTTTAATTTTACGTGAAATATTTATTTATAATTTTGTATAATGTCCTTATTTGTATCCTATTTTATGCAATTTAAAAGAGATTCTTTTATGTGCCAGCGATGATCTTTTTATAGTTGATACAATATATACATAATTTATTTTCTAATAAGCTTTCTGGCGCAGAAAATAAATGAGAAGATTATAAATGTACAAATCAGAAAAAAGTTAAATAATTATAATTTTAACAATTCGAGTAGGAAACTTATAATACTTGAGTAAGAGATCTAAGTATAGCTACCAATTTATATTTACGAGTAAAATTTGTTATTTGTTTGCGATAAACCACTTTACTTTATCCTTGTTTAATAATTAAGTATTATGATGGACGGAGTCGCCAATATATCCTTACGGAACTCAAAAGGCACTTTCTTACACATATTTATATGACAGATAAGCTTACGCTTGACTACAACTTGCCTGATGGTAAGCAACGTTACAGTCTACGAATGTAGCCTACTTAGTGTCATATTACTAATTCTAAGCACAGATTGCCGACGCAATATACTCTCTTATAAATAATTTAAGTATATTTGATGAGAAAAAGATGATCCCAAACATGAGCCATGATATGAAATTTGTCACTTGTATAACAATTAAATTTTAGTACAAAATCGCAATGTATAGACTCATTTATATTAAAAACTAACACTATCCCTTATTTGTCATGTTTGAGAACATCTTTTTATACAAAATTATACAAGAACATTATGTTAGATATGTGTAAATATTACCAATATAGAAAAGTGTAATTAACAAAGCTTAACTTCGTGAAACTTAAAAAATTACATGTTTCTTTTTGTTTAAAACTCTAATTAGTGCAGAAAACGTGAAAAAGGTAGCACGAGAATATGTACAAGAGTACATACAAATATGTAGAGAATACATATAATATATAAGAAAGGCGAAACGTATCCTGATCGGAAAAAGGCGAGTATTTTATCTTATGAGTGGGTAGTGCATATACGCACGTGGCATAGGTAAATTTTTATTTTATTTATTTATTTCCCGACAATTAAACGGAAATTAGCACGAAAAATTACACTTGTTAATACCAATACTTAACGACGAGTTGCCAATCAAATTAATTCGAAATATTATCATAAAAACATTTTGGGTTTTTTGGTGGATTATTATATAAACAAGTTTTAGATGAATAGCTTCAGAATCACTTGAAAATTCGTTTTACCATATTTGTTTCTATTATAGTAATTGAACGATACATATAATAACAATTCTTCAATTTTCATTTTCCATTAAACTATTCAATATATTATATTTTTTATAAATGTATTTAACAAAGTCACAAACCTTACGGCAGTCGTTTGTTTATTTTTTGCAATTTATACCCAGTGGGTTGAATATAAAACACAATTACGCGCAAAATCATTGATCGATAACTATACTTTAAATAAGGAAAACGTATGTATACTATTAATAATTATAATTAAGTTATAGGGATACTAAATATTAAGGTTGTCTCAGATTGAAAGGCACTTAGCAGTGTTATGACATATTCATAACTTAGTCGGGTAAAAACCCATCACTCTTCAAATCTTATTTCATTTTATGAAAAAAAAAATATATAATCTAGTCAAAAAGTTGCCTATTTAGTCATATTGAACATTTTTTAGCTTGCCTATCGGGCGGTCCTAAACAGAATAATACTAATATATAATATAATAATAATATGCACTCTGCCACTTTCAAATCTTAGTAAATTGTTAATATTATAAAAGTTTGTTAGTAAATGGATTAGTATTTTATTTGAGCATGACAATCTGTGCAATTCACCCAACGATACTGTTTCTAATGATACTCTGTCGTATAAAGCGAGCGAGGTAGCACTACACTTTACCTTCCCTTTCCTTCATACAGAGACATTATGTGGTTCAGATTGATCGTATCGTATGGAAGAATATAGTTTAAAGTATGCGCAAATTTTTCAAACTTACTTACTACATTAAATTTCTTAGCTTTATTGAGAAATAAAGATCAGATATTAGACATGAGATTGTACATAAGGAGATTTTAAAACCCTAAGAGGACATAGAAGACATATCTAAACGTTTCAAGATTCACGCGAGTTTTTTGTAATAAAATTGAACCAGTTAAGTTTAATGAAAAAACATATATGTACGTTTTAAAAGATTTGCGCATAAATGATGTCTTAAACGGTAAGGGACGTAACTCAGGCGAGAATTACGTCTTATTGCTGTAATGGGTTAAATCACATCACTTTATGTTGAGGCGTTGTGGAGCGGCCATACTTTGTCCCTTAAAGTAGTACTTTAATAAAAAAAAATATGAATGACTGAACAACTGATTATATTATTGTTTAACATTGTTTTGACTCAGGTTTTGATTTTCACTCATTGTCAAAAAAGAATATACAAGAGGGCAATCAATATAAGACACAAAAATGTTCGATTAATAATAATGAGTTGTTGAATCTCAGATATTTTTTATATGCGTTAAGTTTTTACAAGGCCATGTGGTATCGCAAAAACGGATCGGCGCATTCTTTGTATATTAAATCTGATCCGTTTTTTAATTGTTTATGCGATAAGAACTGAGCAGCCATGTCGATAACTTAGTTTTATACTTGACGTCACTTGAAATATGATTTTTGTGGTATATGATGACATCATTCGAGTACCTTCACCAACTTAACAATTCACGGGGGCTACTGTTTCAATATTAGAAGTATACTATCATTTTCGCCGCGTTAGCTGAGGTTAGTCAACTTACACTTAGCGTCATATTATATAGTTTGCGCTAAATGACAGTCAGAACGCGATCTCTAGGTAATTAAGTCTGTTTTAGCTTATTATGGGGTTAGATGGCGCTGTGTGAAATGTTCTGAAATATATATTTTTAAATGAATATCTACTACAAGTGATTACAAGTTGTATAAGACACATTTCAGACCTCCCGCTACACAAGCGCCCCAGTGGCCCCTGACACCACTCTACATGTGGATGGTCGCAGCGGTGTAGCGCGCCTCACCACGACGCCAACTCCACTGAGACGGCCGGTACTGTAACATAAAGGAAAAAAATGCAATGCTAACTACAATCCAGAAGTCTTCAAACCTAGAGTTAAACGGTTATCTTCTAGGTAAGCGTGTTACGCCTTAGGCTGTAGCAATCCTTAACATCAGACAGGCTGTAGTCAAAAGCAAACCAATCCCACGTAAAAATATGGTGCATAACGAAGAGGGCTCGTCTCACAACTTGAACCTACTTCTGGTGGGACGGGAATAAAGATTCCCGTTCATCCCACTGCGCTAGAGATTGATAAAAGTTGAAAAAATAGCTAATTTAGCTAGGCTTCGAACTAAGTACTAATATAACTATTAATATTATGTATATATCATTAACTATTGCCTATAACACTTTGCGGCTGCGTGCATTCTAAAATATCGTTCCTAACCGGTCCAGTAGGTAATGAAATGATATTACATTAATTTATGATTTATTTGCAGGTAGGTGATGATGTAATACAAAGTCTAATCTATGTGTGCTTATATTATAAATATCTGTATGATTAGGCTAGGTGTCAGTTGCATCAATCAATTTTAGAAGTAAGGATACCGCAATGTACACCAAATACTGATACTGTAGTAAGACTTGTCAATTAGCCAGTTATGTAATTTATATTTAAATGTGATTTAATGAACGGAAATAAGAATAACAGACGAAAAACTCTAAAAACGGCCGGGAGGGTCGTGACTGCCTGCAGCATTCATTTGTTAGGGGAGATCTCTTGGGCAGATACATCGTAGTGGGAGCTCAGACCTTTCCACGGAAGATACATGTCACATCCTCGGATATGGTGGTCCTCAAACATGTTGGTTTAATTTAAATGTATTTGATATATTATTTACCTTGATGAGCAGTTGCCCGCTGCGTGTGTGTGGGTTCTTGAATGCGTAGAGCACCCAAACAGCGGCGCCGCAGACGAGCGTGATCGCGAGGAAGGCGACCACCACGCCGCCGACGGCCGACTGCGGCTGCTCGGCGTGCGGCGCGCCCACCGCTGCTGCGTCCACGCGCTTCACGGCCGGCGAGTCGTCATGCACTAGGGAATACGATAAAAACATTAGAAAAATCATGTTCACAGCGCATACTATTATCGTTATAATACATTCGGAGATTCGGGAATCGGCAGATTAGTCAAAGGGCTTATTTTTTTACTTAGACGGGTTTGCACTTGACCATAGTTTGCCTGAGTACGCTCTATTTTTAGCCTTTGGTAAGCAATGACTATGGCTTTAAGATGGAGCTTACTTACCCGATAAGAACCGATTCACTCTCGCTTTGAAGATCACTGGATTATAGATCGAGGGGAACAGAACTTTAGGTAAGGAGTTCCACAACTTTGCGGTACATACAATAATAGTGGAAGCGTACCGGAAAGTGTAAATATGAGTGTAGATTTTCGCGCCTGGCTGTAAAGTACATACTCAACCAGTTTAGATAATTATTTTAGAACGCTGCACGGTCATAAAGTATTAAAAGCGATAGTTATATTTGTACTTAGTTTGAAGCGCAGCTAAATGGCCGCGATAAAATTTGTCGATATTTTTTTCAACATGTATCAAGCTCTAGTGTAGTGGGACGAACGGAAATCGTAATTCTCGTTCGTCCCACCAGTAGGTTCAGCCAGTGGATCCACGGGTCATACTCCAGTTTTTTTACTTACCGTTACTAGTATCAATAGAAGTGTTGTGGTTTGGTTGTTGCGGCGTATCTGTTTTGTACGCGGTTTGGTTGCCAAGTGTAGTCTCGTCCTTCACGCCCGCGGGGCACGCGCTCGCTTCACGGACTGTCATTTTGTCGCAATCTGAAACAGGATAAAAACAATTGAAGTTAAATTATTTACTATAGTCCATTTCATATAGCAAGTCACCTGTGACAGGTCAGTAGAACGTAAAAGAACATGTACATAAATTATTGTGACGTCATGCTCATATTGAAATATTTCTATTTACTAGTGAAAACATTATGTAAGTTAACAAAAATAACTATTAATATAAACAGTAAAAAATATAAGACATCAAATAAAGGGTATTTTTCGCGTGTACATACTCGCATTCAATGTTACAAAAAAATAAAATATTAAATTTCATCGCACAGCAAAGTTACGTACTACTGCTAATTGTGACGTCATTTTCGTTGGGTTGGGACTTGGTAATCGATTATTTTTGAAATCAAAAAAATATCGCAAAAACAAGTATTTATCATTTCGATCTATCAGAGATAATGATTTATGTACTTCAAGCACAATGATTTTATGCGATTTTTTATATTAAAATAATTAAGGAAGGTATTTATGAGTTTTGTATCATAAAAATTATAGCGAAAAACATAAAATTTTTGTGTATCATAATTTTATTTGAATAATTTAATATATATTTTGGCTTCATAATATATTATACTGGCAATACTATCATTATTATTTTATCATAACTGTATTCTTTTCTTCTTCTCAATTTGTCCCTTCCTTAATTTATCTGTAGGAATTTATTGTGGGTTCGACGAATATTATTTTGTGATTGTCGGTAATTCACATAACATTTTTAGGATAGGCAGATGAAAATAGCCATAAGTAACTACAATCGATAATCGGTAAATTTCTAATTCGAATTACTGCAGTACATCATTACAATTGTCAAAATGATATTGACAAGTGACGTTTTATATGTGTCACAGGTGCCTTGCTATATGAAATGGATTATAATAATTTTGCAATGCTCATTGATTTGCTGTGGCGTTTAGCCAAAAAAAGGCCAACATTAAAAAATATATATAATTTTAAGAAATCTAATTATGCTGAACGCATAAATAGCTGTTTAGGGCAAATAAAGTTTAAAGGAGTAATTTTATAGCGTAAATATAGTTAGAAGAGACAATGTATATACTAAAATATTGTCTCGTATGATGATAGAAATGACCTCGGTTTATCAATCTCTGGAACTGATATTTATCGGTCTTCTAATCTGGGAGGGTTAGATATCGATTTATTTTCAGCTAAAAATCCAAAGATGAACGGAACGTAATCAGGCGTCTGTAGACTTAGGCGATAAAAATTAAACGTACATAAATTTATTTAACGCCACTTGAGTTTTGTAATACGAAAGCCGACGAGAACTAATAAGCTGACGATGATGATGAAAGTGATAAGTAGTTCAAATACTCACTCCTCAGTTCCCAATCCTGTTTGTTTCTGTCTGTACCACTAGAACATTTCTCAATCTGGGGACACCATGTGCACTGAAAAAATAAAAAATAAAATATCGTATGAAAATGGCGATCTCCTGCGTCGATTGATTTTATATAACTAAGGCTAATGCACCTAATATAACCATAAATCTTATATATTATATATAACTCAAAGGTGGCTGACTGACTGACTGATTGACAGATATAGTGATCTATTAACGCACAGCCCAAAACACTGGACGGATTGGGCTGAAATTTGGAATGAAGGTAGATGTTATGACGAAGGCATCCGCTAAGAAAGGATTTTTGAAAATGCCACTTTTAAAGGAGTGAATTAGGGGATGCAAATTTTACTTTTTAATGGGAGTGAAGCCGCGAGCACCCACTAGTACCTATAATATATTTTTCGCAAGGACAAAGCGAGTTAGAGCGAGTGTAGCTCAGCGGTTCCAGTGCCTGCTTTTATCCAGACGTACCCTGGTTCGAATCCAGCCCTACACTAATGACTTATATTTTCAAGTTGTGTGTGGATTTGTGCTCGCTTAACGGTGAAGGAAAACATCGTGAGGAAACCGACACGTTTGAGTACCACAATATCCAAGGACATCTTGGATATGGCGGCCACCACGATGTATCTGCCTAAGAGAACACCCCTAAGGAATTAGTTCTGCGGGGGAGTCACGACCCTCAGTTCCTCTAAAATGGCTTAACAACTACCGCACTATGACTCACAGCCGACACCTAATATTATATGTTTCGGCATTTTAAGAGTTTTTGTCTACTTATCTGTTTAATTAAACGCGCATCGCGTAAAAACAGTTAAACGTCTGTCCCTATGTCTGTATGTACGTAGCAGTTTTGTTTTTAATAGATAGTGATTCAAGAGAAAGGTTTGTATGTATTATAACGTCAATTCAAAAGAAAGGTGTATATGTATAATAAAAAAAGCTTATTTTTAATGTCATCACTTTGGTATGCAATGCTGTTTTAAAAAATAACTCACGTTAAATCCAGTATCGTGGTTGATGCAAGACTCGCAAGTGTCGTACTGCAGACAAGTTGGCAAAGCAGTCAGCCACAAGATGGTGCTGTTCGCGATCACGTAGTTACGGAACGAAACGCGATGGTACTCGAAGATTGTCTTGCGGCGGACGTCTGGAAATAAACAAATATATAGGTATATTATCTATACATATAATAAAGCTGAAGGGGGTTGAAAGTCTGACATTGAAGATATTTAATAAAAAAATGATAGAAGAATTCGAAATGATAGCAGAACACGTTCCAAAAATTTATAGAATTTTTGTCTGTTTATCAGTGCCTATGTATGTCTGTTTATTTAAGCGCGCAACACGTAAAAATGGCTGAACGGATCATCATGATTTATGGTATGTAGGTAGGTAGTACGAGGTCCCGGAAATGTCATAGGCTACTTTTTATCCTGAAATAATGCGAGCGAAGCCGCGGGCGTACACCAGTTACTAAATATTTGACTCCACATTTCTATTCTGGGCAATTATAATAAACCTTTGACGATCATGCTCGAAGTAATAAACTATTTAAATTGTAACGAAAAAATCTATTTACAAAAACAATACAAAAGAGTTCCTACACCTGTGTACATGCAAAGAGGTTGTACGTCACACTATCTAGGTATAATAAAACTAAACATTTACAATAATAAACTAAAGTCATATGTATATACAAATATTAATAACTTAAGCTAGTACTAAAACTAAAAACTTAAATGCCTAAAGAAGAAGGAAGGGTCTGCAAAATGCTAGCGGCATTTCTTTGTTAAACGGCTATCTACGGTTAAAAACGGTTATTAGTTTAGTTAAGTATTTCCATAATACTTACAGAAGATGATGTTGTCGTTGTGATAGGCGTCGCTGATGCCTACTTTGACCGGATGTATGGAGTCGTTTATAGCTTGCACATCAACTGGTATGTGTTTGTACGCGAAAACTATGTCTCCGTTCTTGTATAGAGTTACGGCGAATGTAAACGTTTGGTTCACTTCGTCTTGAAGATTCACGTTTTCCCAGAATGCGGTGAACTTCTCGCCTGGAATCATAAAGTTGTATTTTTTTGTTATTTTTCTTTATCTCACAGTATCACTATATGAGGTCGGCACAGCATTTTTTTCTTACATTTAACTAGATAAATAATTATCAGGTCCGCATTCACTCTTTCCTCACGCAAATTCTATTTTGGTATATTGTATTTCTATTAAATAAGGATATTGAATAGAATAAAATTCAAAAATAGAACAGCGTTCCTTATTTTCCCAAAACTTATCAAATTGAAACAAAGTTTATCTACACTAATGTTGTAACATTCTACTTATGTTTCCAATACTTGACTTATAATTACTTTTGTTATAGCG
This sequence comes from Macaria liturata, assembly GCA_964023185.1. Lineage (NCBI taxonomy): Eukaryota > Metazoa > Arthropoda > Insecta > Lepidoptera > Geometridae > Macaria > Macaria liturata. Next base: position 2,922,829 of record OZ026808.1, read on the forward strand.
CAGACAACAAAACACTCAATTTAAGCAATTTCACATGATGGTATAATATCCACATCGATATCGTAATATCTCATTACGCGTTTATTGATGCGCGCAGCTGCGATCTCATTGGTTAGATTTTAATGGCGGCAAAATCACTGTGACAATACACGTACGCGTGAATTTAATTTAATAAATTAAAAGTTTAAATATTACAACATTAGTGAAGATAAAGTAGTGTATGCAACTGCATATAACACGGGTATTAAAACACTCGTTACTATTATGAAACTCGCTGCGCTCGTTTCATAAACTCACACTCGTGTTTTAATACCCTTCATTATATGACATGCATAAACTACTATTCTGATTCTCATTTTCCTGTCATTTTGGAATTTGGCTCTTAAGGCAGTTTAAAAAATTAAGACACCAAAATTAGCTACTTTCATACGAATCTAACTACTATTTCGGGATAAAAGTGGTACGGACGGGAATCTTAATTTCCAGTATGTTTATAGCCAGTGGAACGACGGGTCAGGTCATCCATATATTCCATCACTCATATATACTTGCAATATATCAAAAATCACGTTACTATGAGTCACAGATAGTATGGTAAGGATACTGGCCTTAATAATAATAATGATAATGCTGGCCTTTTTCTGGCTCAACGTATCAGCATTGCCATCCAGCGTGGTAATGCAGCCAGTATGCTGGGCACGCTGCCCTCTGGTAGTGGGCTGGAGCACTTAGATTATCTTTAGGCTTTTCTAAAGATTTTCTAAGTGCCCCTTTTTGTAGTAGTTAGAAGTAGTATGTTTAGTTTTTCTTCCCTTGTTTTTATATTTTATTATTGTAAATAAAGGATACTTTATTTATCTATACATATCTTGGAACGAGGGAGGTTTATTTCCAGCAATAGGTAAAAAGAGGCAGAATCTGATGATGAATATGGCCAAGTGCAAACCCGTTATAGTAAAAAAAAGAATTTTGTTAAAGTCTATACAAAATAATAATATAAAATAAATGTTGCTGTCAGACTTGCAAATAAATATCTTATTATCGCTATGTAAGCGTTTATGTTAAAATTAGAGCAATATGGCAGAATGATGAGAAAGATGTTCCTTTCTTATGAAAAGGTCGAATACTATTTGTAGATAACCATAAAGAGTATAATTATCTCATTCATTTATAAATAACCAACGCTTAATGAGAATCTTCATATAACAGATAACAGTCATAATTTGTTTGAGATAAACATAACATACGTTCCATCCTAGACCATAATGATTGCTTACCATCAGGCGAATTACGGTCAAGTGCAAACCCATACCTTATAAAAAAAAACCATAATACTTGTAACAGTTTTTTTATATTAGTATGTCATTTTATATATGACGAATTCGGGGGATTTGAAGCATTTAAAAATATTTTTATGATTTTTAACTTCGAAAAAAGAAGGTTATCAAGTCTTCTGAAAGTTCTTTTTTCTAATTAAGTCTTGTTATTTGGTAATAAATTTGATAAATAACATTACAAATACAGTTAAAACTACTTGTAAAAAAAATAGAAGAGAGTTCAATATAAAAAACACACGAAATAAGAACCTTCTTTTTTAAAGTGAGTTATCTTTCTTATTCAATAAGTCTTATTCTCCTTTTTATGACAATGGCCTACTACGTTATCGAGAATTTTCAAACCAAAAAAGTCAAAGTCATACCTTATAAGTTTCTCTACTTGGAGCCCTGTTTCTAGAAAATTATAACCCAGGATCTCCAAATCCAGAGTATATATATTCTAAGCAAACGTGCTACATCTTAGACTACAGTGATGCTTAACATCTTAACATCAGGCATGCTGTAGCCAAACGTTAGTCAATTCCGTGTTAAGAAAGTCAGTTTGAAATCTTTCTTATTCTATAATTCTTCTTCTTCTTTTTCGTATGGGAGTGGCCTCTGTTATCGAGTTTCAAAGCCCTAAGGCCCTTTCTATAAGTAACTAGCGGACCCGACAGACTTCGTCCAGTCTGTTGACTCTTTTACTCTTTAGTTAGTTAGAAAACGTGTGTATGGGAAAAAGAAAAGGACGGTTTTTAAGGATTTTCCGGCAATGTTTCGATTTTTTCTCGCCGTAAAAACCATCCTTGAACTTCAACGAATATTAAAAAAAAAGAAATGTCCAAATCGGTCCAGGCGTTGTTGAGTTATGCGCTTACCAACACATTTTGCGATAATTTTTTATATATAAGAAGATAATATTGTTACCGTCATCCACAAGTTTGACGTAGCTCTCATTGGTAAGTCTTGTGTCGAAGTTGGCCATGAGTGGGGCTATGTACTGCGTCGCCGCGAGCCAGTTATGAACATGTTCTCCCGTGTATATAAACCCGCCGGTAGCCACCGTGATGTTCTGGATGTAGTGGCCGTAGAATGGGAACGCGAACTTAAGCGTCAGCGACTGAAAAGAATAATGATACTCTTGTAATTATAATAATAAAAAATGTATTGTATTGTATTCATTAAACATTCCATTGGATCTTACGAACTTGGCTTCGTCAAATATACATAGTTAGGTAAACAGTGTACGTTCATATACATTATTATTATTAACATATCGTAAACATGTCAGAAACATACACACCCATATACGAACAACTTTCACATTTATGATAATATTTAATATTCATTTATCCCGCAAAACAATAAGTTGTACTAATTTACAGACCCTGTACTATGTACATAGGGGTGTAGCGGGTGTGGCTAACAGTTTTTATGTTATTTGTGGGAGTACACTTAAATTTATGTTATTTGTGGGAGTACACTTAATTTTATGTTATTTGTGGGAGTACACTTAAATTTATGTTATTTGTGGGAGTACAATTAATTTTATGTTATTTGTGGGAGTACACTTAATTTACGATAAAATACAGAAAAACAAGGAAAAACTAGACATATTACTTCTAACTATTACAAAATAATAAAAAGGGGGCACTAAAAGATCTTTAGACAAGCCTAAAGATAGTCTAAGTGCTCCTGCTCATTGCCAGAGGGCAGCGTGCCCAGCATACTGGCCGCATTACCACGCTGGATGGCAATGCTGAATACGTTGAGCCAGAAAAGGTCAGTATTTTGATCTTTTTGGTTTTTATTTCATTTTGTGAAGTGTTATTTTAAATATGGTCTTCTTCTTATCGAATGAGAGTGGCTAACTCTGGTGTCGAGAGTTATCAAACCGCCCTAAGGGCCTCTGAAATGGCTTAACGACTGCCGTACTAGACAAACAGGTGAAAATTATATATGTTGAAAAGCAATTATACAAAGATTGACTCACAGTAGCCCGTCGGTGTGAGTTGCTAAGTATGGGATGTACTTCTGCCTGGGACTTGGTGATGTTGGCCCAGTACTCGTCAAAGTAGGTCGTGTTACCGATGAAAGTGCTGTTGTAGAAGTGGTGGTCGTCCTGAAAGAACCATTCAGATATATATATAGATAGATAGATTAATGCTTTATTGGACACTCACATAAAAATAAATCATAATACAAAAAAAAGAAAAAATTAAATCTAATGCCACAAATGGCGGCCTTATCGCTGAAGCGATCTCTTCCAGGCAACCGTAGGATGGAGAGGAAATCATAAAAAAGACGGGGTTTACAAAAATGAGCACATGAAATTTAACTATAACTATTATATAAACATATTTTTTTTTATAAATTTGAAGTGTAATTATTATGTAGTTTTGTTGTTTAATACTTATATATACATACATACATATATATATATATATATATGTACATACAAATATAAAGTTACTTAATCAAATGAAAGAATGAGTGAAAAAATAAAAAATATTGTAATTATACAAAATATACGAGTATGTTGATATTTTTAACTTTTTTAACAAAAAACCAAAATATTCATGCTACAAGTTAGCAATAGTGGTTACATTCGATTGAACATACAAAACTACATTAAAAATGTCCGACTAGACATTGGTATTAAAGAAATTGGTGCCCTCTCTTTTGCCCTATTGGTAAAACTAGGCTAGACTCTGTGGATTCTCGTTTAAGCCGTTAGATTAAAGGTTATATAAAAAGCTTCAATCTAGTACACATTTTACCGAAAAGGCAGAACTTGTGAAATTAAATTTCCTCTGTATTAAATCTAGCAAGCTAAAAGGGAGAGCGGAAAATTACCATTACCACATGGAAACGAATCCGCCAATAAAAGAAGCCAAACAATTTTGACCAATTCCATCGAAATCAATCACTCATAGAAGTCCAATGGCTTTCATGATTGGTAATTTTGTTTTCGGGTATTTTTTCCGATGTCAGAATAGCCAGCTACATTATTTTTAACTGAAACGGGTTTGCACTTGGCTATAGTTTGCCTGATGGTAAGCAAAGGCTAATGGCCTAAGATGGAGCGTGCTTACCCGATAAGAACCGATTCACTCTCGCTTTGAAGATAGCTGGATTATAGTGCGTGGGGGACATGAAATTTTATCCATTCAAATATATATATATATATTATAAACACTACTAACAGAACAACTTACGTAATGGATATGGAAATAATACAAATATTCTTTGTTTAAATACACTACATGCAGAAAATACATTTTATTTCCTTTTTTTAGAAATAGTTCTTCATTTACAATAATAATACATAAAAACCAGGGAAGAAAAACTAAAAATACTACTTCTAACTACAACATAAAAAGGGCTTTTTATGTTTCTAAGAATTTATTTGTAGAAATACATAGAAACATCCATAATTCACAGAATTGCCATTAGAATATGTACAATAAATTGTGGTCTACGGGAATCGAACCCCTGACCCCTGGCACTGAAGATATACTACCAACTGAGCTAAAAGGCCAGTCAAGACAGCTGTATTATATTGTATTGTGTTGAGTCTGGTCGTTTGTATATATAATAAGTATTTATTTACAAAAGAAAAGTATATAAGTATTATATCCGTTATCTAGTGCCCGCGACACAAGCGTTTGTTTTGTACGGAGCTAGATGGCGCTGTGTGCAATGTCCCGGAATAATTATTTATTTATTCATTATACTCATAGTTAGAAAGAGCATAAATATAAAACTTACGTAAGTCAAATTTGTGATATTATGTTCGGCCTTGATTCTCTCAGGAGTTTCTAGAAACATGTCAGTGAAATCTGAAAAAGAACAGTGATGAATTAGTAATAAATATAAAAAAGAATGAATTATGAACGGCAGAATGAATGTAAATTACAACATTAACATATCAACATTAAAAAGAACTAAGTTCATCTTTCACGCCGTAACAGAGGTTGAGATCATCATTGTTGTTGATGTGCATGTAGTGCCCTGAGTATCTATCTAAATATATAAACCTCAAAAGTGAATGACTGACTGACTGATTGATATAGTGATCTATCAACGCACAGCCCAAACCACTGGACGGATTGGGCTGAAATTTGGAATGAAGGTAGATGTTATGACGTAGGCATCCGCTAAGAAAGGATTGTTGGAAATGCCACTTTTAAAGGGGTGAAATAGGGGATGCAAGTTTGACTTCTTAATGCGAGCGAAGCCGCAAGCACCCACTAGTCTAACTCTAAATATCTTCTGTACATATAATAAAGCTAAAGAGGATCGAAGTTTGAACATAAGAGGTGTTCGAAAAAATGGGGATATGGGGATGATAATGGGGATACCTACTCAAAATTAATACCTAATTTTTTTTTTGCTGTGGATCTGTTTCTAAACATAGTGAAAGAGACAGTGCACCGATCATAATATAATAATTCATCGATCACAATGAATTCGGTGAGTTGTTCTCAGATTTATAAGTAACAGTTCTTTATTTCTATCATTCACATAACAACTCCATTCACATTTAATTGCTTTGAAAGATCGGTCAATTCTTTTACCGCGACTAAATCTCCTTTCACTTTTTTAAAGCATCAGTACCGGAAAATTGCTTCATAGGCCACGGCCATCACGCAAAAAACTTCGTTACACAATGTTCTCGAGTTTTACTGCGGTTTAAAGACTAATTAGCTTTTTAAGTGCTCAAGATATAGACAGTTTTGGTATTTAACTTGGTATCTACTTTGAAGGAAATCTGGAACCGAAGCGAGGAAGGCGAAGATCAATTAGGGAAATGGATCAAGTACTCAAAGGTTAAACACAAGTCATGTTGTAGGTACAAGCAATTCAAGGAAGTGACGTTGTTAGGAAAATGTGGCGGCTCAGCGGCTCTACCGACAAGAGCATGGGGAAGATCTACTTTGAAATAAATCTACAGCAGCACCGCGATGGCAAAAGTAAGCTTGAGGTATGGCTGTTTTTATATTTTAGGTATCTGTATTTTATCAATGACGCCTCCCGAAGCTTGGGGTTTGCCGTGAGTTAGTAAGTTTTAGATTGTTGTTTATCACAGAATAACAATCGCAATTATCTACTTTTCTCAAGACGTTGAATAAAAATGGTTGCTTTTAAACCGCTTTTAAAAAGTTACGCGTTAGGTACTAATAATCCTTTACAATGGTATGTATGATTTTCGAAATACTTACTGTCGTCTGGCATGATGGGGTCGCTGACTTTGGGCGTGTTTTCCGTGATGTTGATTTTGAGCGTGCCCGAGCCGTTGACGCCCAGCAGTGGGATGTGGGTGACCGCCACCGAGGGCATCGCCGTCGCATCTGTAACAATGTATACAAGGGTCAGTTCACAAGGGGTTCAGACTGAAGAAAAAAAAATGATTGAAAATGCATAATTTTGATATTGCAAATTATGGTCAGTTGGCACAGTTTTCTGCGATCCCATGCGGTGCACATTTACTTTGTTTTTTTTTCTTTCTTTATGTACATATTAACACATAAACAACAGACATACACAAAAGGAATCACTATAACAGGCTATCGAAACTCGTAATATCAGAAAATATAAGTGTTTCATTCATACATGCTACAGTGTAAAACGAAATTATAAAATGTTGTACGAGTATACATGGCTATTCACATAAAAGAGGCCATAGAGATAAATAGAGAAAGCAAAATAGGAAAACAAATTTATAGTAACAGTTAAGACGAGTAAATAGGCATACAAAATATATAAACAATAGACCATTCGCTGTGACGTACAATTTCAGTCATAGAATTTTAATTAACATTAAATACGCAATAAAGGTAATTATAAAGCTGAAGAGTTTGATTGTTTGTTTGTTTGAACGCGCTAATCTCAGGAACTACTGGTGCGAATTGAAAAAATATTTTTGTGTTGAATAGACCATTTATCGAGGAAGGCTTTAGGCTATATAACATCACGCTACAACTAATAAGAGCGAAGAAACAATGAAATATGTGAAAAAAAACGGGGAAAATTATTCATCTTTGAGGGCTTCCGTTGCGTGCGCTGCGAAAACGGTTCAAGTCGTGGGTTACAGCTATAATTTATAATGATGAAGAGGTTGTTTGCAAAAATAAATATGATGCCCAAAATAACTATTCCACGCGGACGAAGTCGCTGGCACAGCTAGTACGCAATAAAGGTAATAAACTCATGGTTAAAGTAAAAAAAAATCATTCGCATTTAGATAAAATAAATAAACATTCGCATAAGGAGATAACACAAAAGGATAACAAATAACTTATTCAAGTCTAGATAGATATTAATATAGATGGCTATATTTTCCCTCTTGTTTATAGAATTTTCAATCATAATAGCCTTTAAATTGAATGGTTAGTCGATGATCATGACAATATTCATTCGGGCGTCGGAATGGGTCTATAATCCGTATAAGACGTACAATTTAGTAGAAACATTTGTATACATGTCTCTAATGCTCATCCACTAAGATAAATATTGCAGTTACGTTCGAATTAAAAAAAACCGGGACATTGCGCACAGCGCCATCTAGCCCCACACTAAGCAAACGCTTGTGTCGTGGGTACTTGATAACGGATATAATAATTATGTACTTTTCTTTTGTAATACATACTTATTATACATACAAACGACCATAAATTAATTATAAAATTTGATTAATACTTGCAACACATACAATTTCAATAAATTAAAACGTGTCCGTGGAACGGGGCAAAGCACTAGCAAGAGACAATGGCGGACTGTTTGAGCCATCATCTAAGTTTATCGACTGCTCTGTTAGCTTAGTTGGTAGTGGCTCTGCCTTCTAATCTTGGGGTTTCAGGTTCGATTCCCGCATGACACAAGTAGTTATGCGTATTAAAATTTGTAATTACTTGTGTTGAGTCTGGTCGTTTGTATGTATATTAAGTATGTATTTACAAAAGAAAAGTATATAAGTATTATATCCGTTATCTAGTTCCCACGACACAAGCGTTTGCTTAGTGTGGGGCTAGATGGCGCTGTGTGCAATGTCCCGGAATATTTATTTATTATTTATTTATTATTCATAAAACAAGTAAATAGCAAGACGACAATCGCTAGCGTCATAGTAAAATTAAGCTCTAGCCTATAGCGCTAACGTAGTACCTAGTTACCTACCAACATCACGATCGAAATATTTATTTTATTCATAACAAAAATTGTTTTCATACAACGAAAACCAAACAACGATATACCTACGCGATAGCGCGTCTGAGTAATGTTTATTGTTTAAGAATTCTCTAGAAAATTCTCTCCGTCCAAAGAAATAACGTGAGCGTATGGTTTGTTTTTGGTATTACATACGTACATAGTCAGTATATGTCATGTATGTCTTACTAAATTACCATCCATCGAATTTATCATAGGCGTCTCGATTTCTATGACCAGCGTGCATCAGTTGTTAGTTTGTTTTCTATTTTTCTAAACATACATAATTATCTTTTCAACATAAAATAAACACCAAGGCACAAATTTTCAATTTTAAGCGACACCTTTTATACAATAATGTATAACAAGTAAATCTCAGAATTGAAGCTGACAAACCAACATAATAATACATAATATTTTTTTGTTGTTTTCATATTGTTTAATGACCTAAATTAAAGACTCCCACTGAGCAATACAGCAAATGCGTTTAAACCGATATTTTACGAAAACTCCATTATAAATAAACCGAAATCTTTTTTTTCTAACTGAATGAGCTTACATTTGGTTAATTATTTACATTTATACAACAATGCGGTTTAAAATGGAACGTGCTTAACTAGTAGGTAAGAACCGATTCACTGTGGCTTTAAAGATCGTTCTTTTTATTTTAATCTTCCTAGATAAATATAACCATAATATAATTAGGTTGAAAATTGTGTGCTATTTTTTTAATTAGGAGTAGGCGGACACACAAGGTACCGCTAGTCAACAATAATAATGTAGTACTGAAATGTTGAACACTATTTTCAATTCATTTCGAGTACAATCAGACAGCGACGCTCACAATCGGGCCACAAATAAGTAGATACATCTGTGGCTATTAATGGTGGTCACATGGGTAAGGCACGTGCGTTCTTTTTCTGCCTATACACCGCTAACTACTAGATCTCTACTAAATTGTTAGTCTTCTCTTCCCCTCACCTCACACGTGGCTAATCATTCCCCTCATTGCTGAGGGTTATGATTCCCCTCAGAATCTATTCGTTGGGGGAGATCTCTTGTGCAGATACAATGTGGTGGGTATCCTGGTGCTTCCACGGATGACACATCTCCTTGGATTATGTGGTTCTTAAAAATAACAGTTTCTTGATTCATAGGCATGTCTTGTCCATTTCTTTCCATCATTTTTATCCTACGGTATGGAAATATTGCAAGAAGAATTGTAATTGGGAAAGCTCGGTCAGTAATGAGTTAAGTAGTTGTAAAGAAGATAAGCTTAGGATGAATAACAGGGAATTCTAGTAAGAAAGTCAAGGGGAAGGTTATCGGTAGTTTCCTGTTTTGCAAGAATTTCCAATACAACAATTATCTCTATCTTGAATTGATAATTTCACAGATCAGACTGTATGTACCTATATACGAGTATGCTCGATCAACTCGCATACATCTATATATTAAGTTTATCAATTGACGAAAATGTGGGCGTAAAATAATACAATTTATCTCTCGTTTAGAATCTTACGAAGGTTTATAAATTTACTAGGAAATTTATAAACTTACGAATCTTGTTATTTTTCGGTGACATATACATATAATAAAGCTAAAGAGGGTCAAACATCTGAACAAAGGAGATTTTACAAAAAACATTTCAGCAGTTTGTCTGTTTATTTAAACGTTCATAACGCAAAAACGGCTAAATGGATTATCATGATTTTTGGTATGTAGGTAGTATGCGGTCTTAGAAGTGTAATAGGCTACTTTTATCTCGCGTCTACTAGTATAATAAAAAAACTAAGGAGGATAAAAAATCTGTATTATTACTGGAAACCTTAAACTTTGTAACAGCACTTTCTTACAGTTTGTTACACTTCCACGCTACTTGTATTTCGCCGACGTAGTTTTGGTTCCCAGCGACTACAAATCATCGGATCGCGGGAATGCCGACGCTGCAGTTTCAGTTACCAGCGGCCGGCGATTTAGATTTTTATAGTTAATTGCAAATTTGGTGTTGAATAAATAAAGTTTAAGTAATCTTTGCATTTTTTTGCAAACTCTGACTGCAGCCACAGCCTTCGTAATTCGTTTTGAGAATTTTTCTGTTTAGAATTGTTGTTGCGCGCATCACACAAAATCGGCTGAAAAACTAAGTAACAAACTGAACCGATTATCATGATTTTTCATATATTAATTGTAGGTCCCGGCTGTTAGCCATATTACGGCAGTCGTTAAGCCATGTCAGAGGCCTTTAGGGCGGCATGATAAACTCTCGACACCAGAGTTGGCTACTCTCATTCGAGAAGAAGAAAATATATTGATATGAGGTCCTGAGAGTGCTTTATTTCGAATTTTTTGATACAAAGTGAGCGAAGCTGCGGGCATCCACTGTTATATTATATGTAAAGGCGTCATTTATAAGTCGAAGATCGTACGAAACAATTGATCATGTTGTAAGGGTATCAATTGAAGCGATACGTCGGCAAGGCCAGTGGTATTATAAAGGTATAAACCCACTTTTTGGGTCTGCTGATAGTTGGCCCTAAAACCGTGACGTGGAGACGATCTTTGCTTTTTCAATGATTGAAATTATGGGATGGTGAAAGATATTTCAACACGGCAGCTGTAACAATATCCAACAGGACACTAGGCTATCAAATAATTTTTTGAGTGACGAATTATGATTTATTATTCTATAATCAATGTCCGCTTATTCTGTCTTCTACTTTCTATTATAATACTTGTATTGTAATCCGTTTAAAAAAAGAGTTCTAGCATTTCGCTTTTCTTGATTTGGTTCTACTTGTATTGTAATCCGTTTAAAAAAAGAGTTCTAGCATTTCGCTTTTCTTGATTTGGTTCTACTTGTATTGTAATCCGTTTAAAAAAAGAGTTCTAGCATTTCGCTTTTCTTGATTTGGTTCTAGTTTGCCTGAACTACGAATAATAAGTGTGATGTTTTTACAAACACTGAAGCTTCTATTTATTTGAGAGTAATGAATGCTTACAAAATGAGAACATTCGTATCATGCAACAGTTATCAGTCTTTACCTCTGACACTGCGATCGGTGTTGAAATTTTAGCTTGTATTCCAGAAAATACTCAATCTACTATCACCAAGTAGTAAGTAAACCTAACCTCTATAAAATATAATATTGCATACAGTGTTCTTACTCAGTGCTGACTTTCAAATAGGAATCTAGCTAGAAGTTAGGGTTCAAAGTCGTAAGTGAAAGTCAAAGGTGATGGATATAATGAAACAATGTTAAAATATTAAATGTTTTGTCACATTTTCCGTCTCGATATTGGAGGAAAAATAAATATAAAGGCGAATATAACTTGTCTTTAGATACTTAGTTACGTAATGCGCTACGCGATCAAGATAACATTTGCGAGAAATTACTTTAATTCAAAATCGAAGGTCATGAATTTCTGAATCACGAATCGTGTCGATTTTTTCCTTGATTTGAATATTGTAACAACTTTACTCTGATACAGTGAAAAAAAAAATTACAAGTTATTTCTTGCATATATTTTTCACTTTTTTTCGCATGGATCACCTGTGTGATGTCTGTTGCTTTACTTAGATATCGTATATCAGCATATTTAACCAATGCTAATGAAAATAGGATATTATAAATCTACTCGTATATTTGGCTTCCAAAAACGTGTATTTGAGATTTGGAGACGTCCATTAATTTCTGAAGAAGGTTCATAAGGCGTTAAGAAAAGTCGGTTTAATTTAAATTGCTACTTGTAATAGTATCAGCTACAAAAAGGTATGAACAAAGAGTAAGCATTGCAGTTGTTGTCAATACTTTTACTCGTAATCAGAGTATTTACAGAAAATTTTTCTCGCCTCATTGTGTTAAATTGTGGTTTTCTCAGTACAAAATACAAATGTTCTCACCAGGGAGAGGGATTCTGAGAAAAATGTATAAGTAATCAAAGTACCTACTACGTTAGTAGGAAAAGTAATGATTCTTATGTTTGAATTTGCTTCGATGCAAACGTTTTACTAGTATCATTAATCATTACTGGGTGATGCCTTTGCGTTGGGTTGACGACATTAGAATAATCACAATCCAAGTGCTCCCACTTGGATTCAATCTGCGCAGGACTGGGACGAGTGGCGTACAAGAAGAGAGGCCTATGCTCAGCAGTCGGCGATAGCAGGCTGATGATGATGATGCCTTTTGCGTCCTAAGCTTCATATTATAATACTAGTGGACGCCCGTGTCTTCGCTCGCTTTATTTCAGGATAAAAAGTGGCCTATGACACTCCTAAGACCTCATACTACCTTCATACCTCTAATGTCTTTTTATCCCGAAATAATACGAGCGAAGTTGCGGGCGTCCACTAGTTACTCTATACAGTTCTTCGAAATGACTGACAACATGGCAATTCAACTACGTGTGAGTTAATGCATGTTTAGTATGCAATCTTCGCTTGTATACAATCACAAGTACTTGAGTTTCATACTAATTGATTCAGCAAGCGATCGGAAGGGCGCTTTGTTTAGCTTATTAGCAGTAGTTTACTGAGGCGTTAGATATGTTAGGACGTAGTTAATCAAAATGATAGGCCGTCGTACGGATATATATCATTAATAGCACGACACAAGGCGTTTCCTTTAGATTGACACGAAGATAAATCAGGCAGTTGTATGTTACTAAGAGTCTGCTTTTCCTCTATATAAGTAGTATATGCCTAGTTCCTAGTAAGTCGACACTTTCGCTAATACTCACAAGTAGAGATGTTTCGCCAAGAAAATACATATAAAATCAAAATTTATGCGTTTATGTCTAAGTTTTCTACGGTTTTTTTAACTTGAGCAGCAAATGTTACTAACAATACTTTAATAGAGCACTTCCGCGGTTACGTTAGCCTTACAATGCTTAGGTTCGGGCTTTTTATTAGTAGGTACAGTAGTTACAAAAGTGGTTTAAAATTATGTGTTTCAATACATAACAATTAATTATAAAAAATCATTCAATCCAAACCACAGAGCTTTGAAGTCCATGCTTGTCGCCTTCTGGGATGATATGACGTGTACGTTTATATGTACTAACTTTATTAATGTAATGCAACGAGCATACAAATTAACCAACTCCTTTAACAGAACTGAAGACATAATGTTGTATACGCTTTGCACACTGAATTATTTGCGCAGGATTATATACATGTTGATTAAAACAGTAAGAGTAAAATGGTATACATTATGTATGTACATATTTAGAAAATCTTCTCCAATATGGGCCATTGAACTTGATTAGAATTCGAGGATGTTGTGACGTAAATCATGAAGAGGTTTATCTACACTAATGTTGTAACATTCTACTTATGTTTCCAATACTTGACTTATAATTACTACTGTTATAGCGCAGACAACAAAACACTCAATTTAAGCAATTTCACATGATGGTATAATATCCACATCGATATCGTAATATCTCATTATAACATCAATAAATAAAATAAAATAATCAGGTTGGTCGCGTTTTATTGATCATTGCTCTCATTGGTTAGATTTTAATGGCGGCCAAATCACTGTGACAATACACGTACGCGTGAATTTAATTTAATAAATTAAGTTAGAATGTTACAACATTAGTGAAGATAAAGTAGTGTATGCAACTGCATATAACACGGGTATTAAAACACTCGTTACTATTATTTTTAATACCCTTCATTATATGCATAAATGTTGCATTGCATAAACTACTATTTTGTTAGAAATGTATTCGAATAACCGAGAAGAATGAAGTAGCCATGATATCCGAAAAAAATAAGAGTTCACATTATAATCGTCAGGTTTTTCGACTTTTGCTGAACATACCCCTCTTTTTTGTATATTACGCATCCCAGTACTGTGCAGATCTTATTCCAGATGTTCCCTGAGGTTTCACGTTTTACCTAGCACATTGGTTGGCGATTTAAAGTTTTATCATCCGCATAAACTATATACAAAACTCAGCCTACGCGAGAAGTACAGTGGCAATGTTACGTAACGAACAAAGCAAACGACCGACGTGACTCTAGAAGTGATTAAGGCTATTGCATTTTTCAAGTTCGTCTTTATAGTTAATTGGCTTTTAACTAGTTTGATATTGTTGTTTATACACTCTTTATAATTGTACAAAATGGCGTCTATAAGAGTATCTTGGCACAAACAAGGAAAAAAGACAACGACTATAACAATTCTGCCCAAGAATGAATGAATTAATTCTGCGGAGGAGTCACGATCCTCAGTCATGAGGAAATACGACTGAAGAGAGATACAGTTGTAGAACTGTTGGATTGATAAAATTGTAGAATCGTTACAGCTTTTAATATAAATGTTATTCCACTCCACTCGAAACGCCAGAATCTCAATAATAAGATAAGAGAGCAGTATTCTGAAATGCAATCTTCTCGTGAATGCTACGATATCAAGCTATTTAGATCGTTTTTACTATGGCAGGCGAATAGAATAGTAGAATATCCGTAAAGGACTCATCTATAACATTTAGAATACATAGTATGATGCAGACTTCAAAGAAAAAGCAAAATCTGTTATAAACATAATGTATAAGGTTCGCAGGTCTTTAACACTTTTTGGTCTATCATACGTATTTACTTTATGCACATTTAGTGATATTACTTAAAGCCCGTGCAAAATGAACTCTTGCGAACAGGTTGGCAGTTGAGTCGGGCGGCAAAGGTCGATAAACTTATTATAGAGTTTTGAGCTAATCACCTCGGCATAAAATTAAATGTTTAAGGTTCGTCAGTAACACTCAACCTTTTCAACGACAAGAAATCATATGAGAGCCTGAGTGTGAGTGCCTTAGCATTCTGATTCTTATGCTATTGACATAAGGTGGAGATTATCGGTGGCCTTGGTTGGACGGTTAGTGGCAGACCGGTTGGTTGGCGTCATATTTGCAGCAAGTGACTTGATATCAATATGCTTATTTTGCACTGATGACGAATAAACACAAGCAAAATGAACGCAGGTTTATGATATCTCCAGCGAAGCGTAGTGTATTTTCATCATGCTTTGTGTGTGAGTGGCAATAGAGGCGCACTACAAATAATTATGGTCATTCTTTGGACATTACTCGCGCTGTGAGATCAGATAATAACTTTCAGACTAGATTTATCAACTGGCATACAGTATAAATGACAAACTGTTCCCGAAGTTCGAATATACATCATTCTAATTTTTTGTGGGAGCAATGAGTCCTGCACTGACAACCCGCTTGGGGAGTATTGTGCATTTCCCTCCAACCAATATACGACATAATCATGGACAAACCAACAAACAAACGCTCGTGAAATTAAACCCACTTAATTGCAAGCCAAGGCTAAATAAGAAATCTGTTTAGGCATACCACATCATAATTTGTCCAATTCTCAAGTAATTCAACTCTCACTGCAGAAAGTTTTCACATGGTTTTCACTCAAAACCAAAATTTACCAAAATAACTAAGTATGCTAATTTAGCCTTTGATTGGCGGCTTCGTTTTCGTTGCGATAAGGTTCACAGCGCAGTGAGTTTAGAATCGGTGAATAAAAAATCAAAGTACAAAATGAAATACTTAAAAAAACAAATACATTTCGTTCGATGGCTTGGTATTTAGCATAATTGATACACAGTACGACCTAAGGCACGCGATTAAAGCAGTTTCCGTTCCCAATTCGTAGCTAGTGTATCAAGGTTCTGGCCCTACCAAATCTGGACTGCGTTTGTAGGTCTGAATAAATAATCATCGAAAAGGTGAGGCACCGCGTAGTTCTTGTGAAAAAGTAAACGACATGAGTAAGAATTTCAATAAATCATTCTAAGGATGTTGTAATATTTTTTAATTCCGGGTCGTGTCACACTATGGCTGATGGTAAGCAATAGCTGAGGCCTCAGATGGAGCATGCTTACTAATTTAGCATTGATTTAATATTGCTTTGAAGATCGCTAAATCAGGGAACTTGGAGTCAGACAGGAAGTTCCACAACTATTCGGTTATCATCATCATTACCTTCAGTCCTTGTTAACCTGACTGCTAAGTAAAATCGGTAGAAGATATTAGAAAAAACATGTTTGAGAATACTTTTAAACAGGATTAATCCACGTTCCAGCAGTTTTAATTTTTGTCTGTTTACCTGTTTATTTAAACGCCCATAACGCAAAAACGGCTGAACAAGTGATCATGATTTTTGGTATGTAGGTAGTATGAGGTCTTAGGAGTGACATAGGATTTTTAGCCCAAAATAATAAATAAAGCGAATAAATATATGTATATAATAAAGAAAATAAAAGCGAGCGAAGCCAGTAGAAGCATATCGCTTCGTATATAATTGCACCAAGCCCGAGGCACCTAAACCTAAAGTACCTATTGTTGTAGTTATGTATTGTCTTTGCTATTGAAGATATCCTATTTGGACCCTATAGTATATAGTTTTACATCTGTGTTATATAGTTTTCAAGTCTAAACTGCGCCTAGAGAGGCCAATGTCGATTGGTTTCTTCCGACCCTGTATTACGAAGCGCATCGAATTGTATTTTCAAAGGAAGTAAAGGATTTTATGCTTACAAACAAAGATTGTATTGTTTAACGTTTTTCTTATTGTATAAATTCACGTTTTCAGATTCGAACTGAATAAAAAAGTTAGCAATATTTTTATAAACACTTAGTGAAAAAATACTGTTGACAAAGACCTACAAGTGGATAAATATTTTTTTAGTCCTAGAACATTATATTAATTTTTTGAAAGCGGTTCAAATCTATTCTATTATTTACTTACTCGAAAATATCATAAGGATTGATTTGACTTACTATCTTAAACTTAAATTGTTTTATTCTCAAAAGTACAGACCAGGTATACCAGCTTAACCAGTTTTATAGCCAGCGAAATGAATAATAATTAATAAAAGATAATTTCCACTTTTTTACTCTCAAGGTTTTTTGTAACAATTTTTATAACGTAGGGTCTGAACGAACATGCAACCGCGCAAACAGGAAAATGAAGTAGGTATCTATGATGTCAACAAAAGATATATGTATCTACTTGTAAAGAGTATCTATAGGTAGCTATAAACTCTTATTAACGAGTATATAAGTCAATACAGCTGAATGAAATAACATAGGAACTACGTGGAACTAAGTACATACTCATTGTTGAAGTTCACCTATTAAGGCTGGATCGTACGTTTGAGCGTCGCCACAGACGTTTTATTCAAAACTAGCTGGTGCCCGCGACTTCGTCCGCGTGGAATAGTTATTACCATAAAAACGGTTCTAGTGAGTTAACCTTGAAAGATAGACATATATTGTTGGAGACATTTTATTATATTATTTCTAAAGAAATAATTGTTTCATACATATTTTTGTGATATCTTGAACCGTTTTCGCAGCGCACGCAACGGAAGCCCTCAAAGATGAATAATTTTCTCCGTTTTTTCCACATTTTTCATTATTTCTTTGCTTTTATTAGTTGCAGCGTGATGTTATATAGCCTAAAGCCTTCCTCGATAAGTGGTCTATTAAACACAAAAAGAATTACAACTAAACAAAAAGATTTTTTCAATTCGTACCAGTAGGTCCTGAGATTAGCGCGTTCAAACAAACAAACAAACAAACTCTTCAGCTTTATAATATTAGTATAGATTTTTATTTTTAATCAAATACCGACCACTTTTATCTGTTAAAGTGGTCAGTGGAAAATACAGCCTTAACATCAGGCAGGGTGTAGTCAAACGTAAACCTATCCCAGGTAAAAAAAGAAACTACTAGGCTGATCAATAGCAAACTACCAATTTAATGTCGAGTTTTTTTAGAATTTCAGCTTCATATCTGATTAAAAAATAAAATAGTAAAAAAAAACGAGGATAAGGCCGCGCAAACGCTTAAGGTGCAGTGGACCGTATTTTCCAGTCACATAAGCTTTGTGGTTTAGGAATTACTCATATTTAAAATATCCTGTCATAATAGCAAAGTTTTTTCACTAAAAATCCCACCACATATGCAACTTTTGGTTGTATGGAGTTCTTTGATTGATTTTTTTACAGATTGCTGATAAAATTAGTTTTTGAGTCTTTCTATAATAACATTATCACTTGCCATAAAACAAAATTTTACCGAAAAGAGCAAATGCATATCCTCAAAAATTATAGTTACCTACTTATTTGGTAGAATAAACGGCTTTTATGTATAACAATCAGAATTGATTCCATACCACTTCAGTTGGTTGTCACATAAATTGTCCGGCTCAAATTTCAACAGTAAAATCCGTAAATTTAATGTTTTGCTTAATTCACAATAGCATTCAATGTAACTTACATGTTTTCAATTTCGTGTTCCAGCTATTTACACATGCCTTATTTACATACGAGTGTCTACTCGTCTTGAAAGCAAGCACGGGTAATTTCGTATCTTATCTTCTGAATAAATGTACTGTTTGTTCTGTTTCATACGAAAGCGGTATATAATAAGTAAATAACCTTCTTCACCTGTTTACTATGACGTAGAAGTTAATATGAAGTATAAGATTCAGCGAGCCAAATACATACAAAGTAAAAAATATGCAGTCGCTACAACAGCAAAAATCAACAAAGCGTTTCACAAATCCCGAAAGCTGTCGCTCGAAAACAAAGTCATTTAATACATATATGTAGGTACATATATGCTTTGTTAAACTTAAACCAGCCATCGGAGTCCAATCAAAGAATCCTAATCGTACAATGAATAACATACCATTAACATTTTGGACCTCTTTAGTTAGCCTTGATTAACTCTCGACACCAGAGTTGGCCACTCTCATTCGATAAGAAGAAGAAGTTAGCCTGATAAAATTGCTATGCCCGATAGTAAGACTAGCCAATCTTGCCAAATTATACGATTTATATTTGGCGAATATTTTGTATCCATGTCGCTTGGATTGGTTTATAACACAGAAACATGCTCTTTTTTCCCTGGAACAGAAATAAGGAGGCAACTTCAAACTTACTTTCCGTAGTATTTGCGGCTGCTTTTTCCGCGGTGACCTCGGGCACTGCGACTGCGGCAGGTAGCGCTGGGTTCGACTTCTGGGGCTCAGAGCGGCGAGCCCGAGGGTGGTCTTCCAGAGACAGGATGGAGGTCGGCAAGTCGGACATGCCCTGGCTGTTGTGTATGCTGTACTCTTCGCTCCATGCTGAGACAATCAGAAATGAGAAATTGTCTATCAATTGCGTAAAAATGATTAGTTATTAAGATTTTAAAAATATATAAATACAATTATAAATTAATTGAGACCCTTGCCTAGCAGTGGGACAGACTAACTCTATCTATAGACTAACTTAGGAAACATCTTTATTTCCTAAGTCAAAACACACCTTCCATTAAAAGACAGAAAGTATCATATCAATAGCAATTACAGTTTCTAAAAAATCCTTGCATCCCTACATTCATACTCTTCTTCTTAGAGTCATATTTCCTCATAACTGAGGGCTAATAGATTCGTTAGGGGAGATTTCATCTTCATCTTTCACATAGTTACACCTCAATAGGTCATAATGACCAGATTTCATCCAACACTGACAATCATCATAATTAGCCTAAATTCTTCAACTTCTTCACACTGCCCAATATTGTGCTTCTCCTATTCACCTTTTCCCTGCTACCTTCAAATCTCTAATCTTCATTCTGACATAATCAAATATATGTACCTATGTAGATTTAATTCATATTCTCTTTTTTTTTTAATTAGAAGATGGTAAAATGACACAGGTCTTTATGCGCGATAACCAACCACAATAGGCACTCCATTGCACGAGTTTTATGGGATAAAAACCCCTCAAAGACCAGTTTCATTGAAGAAGAAGGGTTTTAGGTACTAAGATGGGAACTCGCCGAAACTCCCCTTATATTTTTTTGTGAGAAACATAACTCGGTCGCGTTTCCTCGCAGTGTCGCAGGCATGCGGTCAGTGGGTGTGACGTTAACAACTATAAAATTAAGCACAACACTCCTCCTGATTAGTTTTAATCGAAAGCGCAGGAAACGTCAATTTGTCCATTTAACACTGTTTAAGTTCACATGGCAGTCTTGTTATGGAATGAGGTTGTTACACTCTAAACATTAATGCTTGTAATTCACTAGCTAATAGCTAATGATGTTTTAGGTAATGTATACTAGTTTCGTACCCATATTATGGGCATAACTGGTATAATTAATATATAAAGCCCTTTGTTAGTTAATTAAGGTACATTTTTATCATATGAGCATGGCAATATCATCAATACTTACTTTTAATGATGTTATAATTATTATTGCAGTTAAATAAATAAATAAATTATCCATACATAATGATAAAAGTTGCTTGATTTATTAAAAAAATCTTAAACAAACTTTTTAAGTAGGTTGTAAAAAAATTACATAATATTTAAGTACTTACTTAATGATTTTATAACTGTAGTAATATGTTACTCATAAATTTATTGAGCCATGGCTTAGAAAATTAATATCAATAAAAAAAAATACAACAACAATTAAACCTAATTGTTGTTGTTGTTTAACAACTTTTGCAATTTTTTTTTATATTTTTTTCTTAATCTTCAACATTTCAATTAATGTACTGCAATAGTGCAGTCACAGAACACAAAGAATGAGGGCTTCGGCGTGTAAGATCATGGCTAGAGACGCTAGTGTACCGTGAGGTCCAAATATTTTCAAACTAAGCAAACATCACCAATTTGCTGCTAGGGTGGGATGGACGCTACTGGATCTAATCTAAAAAATCTACTGGATGGAAATGTCAAATGTCAAATATGGTAGGTTTCACTAGAACAATTAATATGTATCTGTAGTTAATACTATTAGGTACATCTAAAAGAGAGGGATGAAATGAAAATCCTTGGTACATCTAGATTTTATCAAGACACTCAAATTTTCACTGATGCTGTCTAGACATTGTCAATTGTAGGGGCTAATTAGTGTACAGTACAGATTTCAGGAACTTTGGACATTGTGTAGTTATACCTTATGTACACTAGCACTGCAGAAAATCCCTATGTAACAGCCAAAGAGTTCTATACAGCAGAGTAGAATTACGTTTATCTCTTTTCAGCTTGTATTAAAACTAAAATCTAAAAAAAGAGACACTGATAGTGTTTAGCCTTGAGGTAAGGCTGGGTGAACTCAGGTGTGTGTGCTTTACAAATAGTTACTTGATACAACCATATGTAATACCAAATCTTTGAACAGCAATTAAGAAATCTGTCATATGTAATTGGTAAATAATTATAAACCTCTTTTGGAGCTGTATCTTAGTCATATACCTATATAAAAAAATAAAACTGCCATTTAAAATTGTTAAAGTTGATAAATCAAATGATTAATATTACTCTTTGTGATTGAGTATCAGGTCTTGGCACAAAAGGCATTAATAGCTAAAATAAATCAGCTGACTGTGGATCATTGAATTAAGTATCTCTAACTTTTGTTATTTGATAAAAGCTGAAAGTTTTTTTTAATTACAGTGTGATATTGAATTACATATATAGAATTAAACAACACTTGACACTTGATGGCGCTGTGTGACATGTCATGGGACATTTAAAATGCCCTCTTATTTTATGAAAAGTCATTAATAGCTATAACAGATTTATTCTTCTTTATATTTACATCCATTTTTGGACTGGACAGAGATGGCACAAGACCGGGATTGGTGGCCATTTCTAGGTACCAGATGCCATGTTTCGCTTTGGGTTGCTACCCCTTACTTGTTTATTTCAACAACAAAATGTTTATACAAAGTAATGCAAATAGAAGAAACATAAGAAAACAAAAGTAAAAACAAATGAACCATGGCTAAAGAAACATAAATGGCTGTATAAATTTGAATTTCAAATTTCAAACAAGGAGGAGACATTTTGTGTGTCAAAACATCAATTTCATAGACCTAATATAATGTACCTATGAGTGAAAACATTCATTTCACTGACATACCCCCAGTTTTAAAATCTACCAATGACAGTGTATACAAATTGATTTGATTGGAGAATGAAACATTGTCTGTCTTAGAAATGGGGGTCTCACTTATGCTCTGATATTTTGAAGCTATACCTAATGATATAATAGGCACAATATTTAGTATTTATTTGGCAAAATATGAACAAGCATTGGTTGTTTATACTCATAAAACAGACTTTAAATGCTTGATGAGACAACAAACAGACCTTGAAGTCTTTGAAAACACTCTAAGCTAGTTACTGATGTGTACAAGAAGGAATAAGTTAAGGTTATTGTTAAGTGGAAGAAATATGGGCCTTTATCTGTGATTCCTAGCATTTAGATCATCATCTGTATGTCTTATCTGGAGGAAATAAGCTGTTTAGTACCAATCAAACTCTTTGCGTTAATACTAGCAAGTAGGTTAGTACTGACTAGGGATCAAAACTTTTCTTGAAGTGAGGAAGAAGTTCTATTGCGATAATAATGGAAAATCCCCTATATATTAGCCATTATTCTTCTCGAAACAACCTCTAGAGAGATAAAAGTGCATCTCGACTGATACGTCATCAACCTAAAAACGAACGAACACCTGTTAGTGCTTACAGTACCTACATTTAACAATAGGTTAAATAAAAGGTAAATAAATTGGTCTCACCTGCGACTTCATGGGTAAATATCACGAGAAATAAAACATTCATAAAATGTTTCATTAGTAAATCCTTCGCTCTAGGCATGGCAAATAGTTTAGTTTATTCGATGATTCAACTAATATTCTTTCACTTGTCCGACAACACGGCAGTTCGAAGCAGCACGACCGAGTCGCGCGCGATGGTGAATCCAATATGTCGCAAAATAGATAACGATACCGCACACACGAATCTAGGCACTAATTAACTATGTAAAAAGAATTTTAAGGACAGAAATCGTATTACAAACTCATTGGTCAAGAGAATGAAATTTGCCATATAGGTACCACAAGTCTGATGAGTGATGAGCTCCGACTAAACTGTGCTGTGACCAAGGATTTTTTATATCATCCCTCTCTTTCCCTCTGGATTGTTCTCTCTTTTGTTTTGTGAAATAGATTTTATACGAATAGAAACCTTATGTTCTTACAATTAAAGTTTATTTTCTATAAATGGTAAATCGGGGGTGAGATCGGTCAAAAATGAAAGGCATATAGAGCAGGCTGTTGTCTTGCTTCAACAGCTTGCCAGTTTAAAAAATAATGTGTGATAAATGTCACTGTCAACTTAAGTTTTGAAATATTTAGCAATAAATAATATTATTTATTATAAATTTTACTCGACACAAAGAAATCTGAATTAATTTGTGAAATTAACACAAAATAAAATAAGTAACAAATTAATATTATATTATTTTTCACACAAGCAACATTAAATTATGATGACATTATATGACAAAAGGTGGCGGGAAAAAAATAATTTCATTTGTAACTAATTTAAATGTATTTTATTGTAAAAATAACAAAATGGTAAGAACTTGTAGTGTTCCGGGATGCAGAAGTGAATTTTATAGTGGCTGCAATATATCTTTCTACAGGTATGCTAAAGTTTAAGTAAGATTACATTATTGGGACTAAGGTGACCATATTTTCTCGTGCTTGAAATAATTTGTGCAATATGATGTTTTTTCAGTTTACCTAAAAATGAAAACATCAAAATAAAATAGCAAAAGAACTTAAATATAACACGTTACTCGTTTAGGTTAGTACATGAAACACAAGGAAAAGGATTATATTGGTGTACATAGTTTAAACCATCACATGATAGTGTAAAAAAATATAGGATATAGGCAACTACCTAAGTATATGCAATTCAAATATGAACTTGTAAATAAATATTGTATTTACTGCAAAATGTTTATGATTTTGATTACATTGCCTCCCTGTCAATTAACCGAATCGATACTATTATAAGTTACAAACTAAAGTGCATTATTTGTAAGTAAGTTTGTTGGTGTTTGTTACTTAACGCGTCAATAGAGCTAGGGATCATCATGACTGGCAAGCTGCAGGTAAAATAGGACCCCAAAAGAAACTGCTCCAGATTTGGTAAGAAGATGAATTGGTATATCCTATTATATAATTTATTGTCACCCTAGTTAGAAAAAGACAACTGCCTGTCATACTTCGCCTCGCTCTGCTCATATTGGATCAGCAGTAATATTTCCCTATATATTACTTCCATGGCTGTGACCAGACCATAGAGTACGCAAAAATGAAATGATACCAACAGAACAAAACCAATGACAGTGACAATTGAATTGACAGTGCTGCCATACTAAAAGTTATACTATTTATCCGTATCGTACTCGGAGGAAGGACAAGCCGTAGGTATCCGTATCATATGTACGATACTATGAGAGATTATAAAATCATAATTTAAGTATGAATTTACAAAAGAAAAGTATGTATGTATTATATCTGTTATCTAGTACCCATGATACAAGCGTAAGCTTAGTATGGAGCTAGATGGCGCTGTGTGATATGTCCAGAAATATTAATTTATTTTATATTTGTATCAAAATAATTGTCAATTTTTATCTTATGTTCCATAAAATTTTTAGATATACAAAGTACCTATAATCGTAATTTGCAATAATTTGCATGTTCAAAGGTATGAGCAATAGAATTTTATCATTAGGTAACTAAAATCCTGCATTTCAGTAGTGTGGCGCTATTCTGGTATTTTTGCCAAAATTATTTATACGTACATGCTGTTGAAACTATTTTTTTTAAGATCTCATCTCAGTAACACAGTTGGACAATAGCTAATATTAGAATTCTGATACTTGTTTTTCGGGAGTCAAGCAATACTGAAAGACTTACGTTAAAAATTTATGGTAGGTAAGTACCTAATAAGCATACGTAGTGCATATTATAAAAAATAAAGCTTAGACGAATAGGTATACGAATTTATTGATATAAAACAATAATACATAAAAAGGGACGAGACACAAGGGAAGAGAAACTAAACATACTTCTTCTAATTACAGCATAAAAAGGGGGCACTTACTTAGATAATCTTTAGAAAAGCCTAAAGATAGTCTAAGTGCTCCAGCCCAACATACTGGCCGCATTACCACGCTGGATGGCAATGCCAACAGTCTAAGCTACATATTTACTGCAGCTAAAGTAAGCGTGACTTTTCTTTTTAAAAGAAGTGACGCTATGAGCTAAAATGTGCTTGTCTCATCATTCTATTCAAGTACATTTGTACATTTTCACATCCATGGTTGCCGTAGCATTGCTCATGCGCGAACCGAACTACGCATAGACGACCTAGAGTGCTGTAGATTACTTTCTGCACACGATGCCTACATAGGCCCATGTAATTTAGATTTTTGCCAGCTAGCCATGCAACATTGCAATGCAGTGCTTGCAACACTGATGCTTGCTGTATTGATCGCTGCATTTAGTTGAAAACATCGAGGGCCTCGCTCGGATCTCAGTTTGAGTAAGTACGTCGAGAAGTGCGGATTACTTTCATATACTTACCTTCTGATTGGTCTACTACAAAATGTGCCAAGGGGCAACAGGAGATGGCCGGGATATCAAGGAAGATGTAAGTAATAATGTATTGATAAATGTTTGTTGGTATATTTCATGTATTCTTGCGACTTGCTGAGCTATTTTAGGCATATCTATTCAATGATCGTATTGATCCATTTCGCCATTGCAATACTGCACTGCAGTCCTTTGTTTCTCCTTAAAATGTATTTATATACAAATGAAGCTCTAAATAGTTTCATTATTTAAAATTGATAACTTATTGAGATATAAGATGTATTTTCTTTATCATTACATAAAAAATATTTGTTACGCATTTGCGCAGGTAGGTATCTATCCTTTGTCCTTGCATTCGAAATCGGATCAATAGTGTTTCCAAGGTTCTAGAAGTATTAATTTCTAGATGCTGCTGTGCTGATTATTTTTTGCGAATTTGTTTAACTAAAATGAAATTTCAATGCATTCATGACTGATTGAGCTCTGCGTATCTTTATTATGCAATATTTTTACAGCTATGTTGGTTCTTGCTGCAATGACTCAAAATGGCATCCGTTGCACAGAACTGATATTGACTTTATCTTCTGCTTTAAATAAAAACATTTCCATTTTATGTTATTGTTTCATTATATGTAAGTACAGAAAAATGTACAAGGTAAATAAGTTCACCTCTATACATATTTAAACAAAAAATATACAGTTAGGTACATGAAAAAAATCTTTGTTGTTGTAGATCCCGGCTGAATTGGCGGAGCAGCAACCTCCCCCAGTACCTCGTCTTCCTCCACCACGTTCTCGTTCCCCGACACCACCACCACCACGCAACCAGTGGCGCAACCCACCGACCGAAGAGGATATCATCATGGCTATGAGGATCAAGATAAAGCTCTTCCATTTCGAAGTAGAAAAGGAAACATTGCGCCTTGTCTATAGACACCGTCATCCCCGTATCCCTGAACTGAATTTGGAGATGATCAAACTAAAGCAAGCCATGACGGAGCTGGGGGTCTTATGATGTGAGTTTACCGAAGTGATTTACAAGGAAATCAGGAAATTAGCTCGAACACGTGCTGTTCGACTGATGCGGGAACAGAGACTTGCCCGCGAAGCCGCACTTTATGGCAACGCTAACGGGAATGGGGGTAATGGGCGTGGAGACGGTGGTAACGGAAATGGTAACGGACAAGGAGGAAACGGAAACGCGCAAGGTGGCAATGCAAACGGACATGTTGGAAATGCAAACGGACATGTTGGAAATGGAAACGGACAAGGAGGAAACGGAAACGCGCAAGGTGGCAATGCAAACGGACATGTTGCAAATGCAAACGGACATGTTGGAAATGGAAACGGACAAAGAGGAAACGGAAACGCGCAAGGTGGCAATGCAAACGGACATGTTGGAAATGGAAACGCGCAAGGTGGCAATGCAAACGGACATGTTGGAAATGGAAACGGACAAGTTGGAAATGGAAACGCACAAGTTGGAAATGGGAATGCACCTAACGGCAACGCGCAAGGGCAAGGCAATAATGCCAACGGACAGGAAGCCAACCAAGGCGGTGACGGTAATAGACGAGGCGGGAATGAAGAAGGTGCTAATCCAGAAAACCCTGGCGGATCAGGATCTTCCGCATTTGAGCAACCAGGTCCAAGCGAAAGGAATTTTCTCGAAGAAAATTGTTTCACAAATCCAAGAAGAATCAGGCTTAAAAAGAAATCGACATGGGTTCCTACTCGTGCCAGTAAGCGTAGAGCTCGAGCTCGCAGGAACCGTGCTGCGCGTCTGTTCATCGCAGCCGCCGCCGCCACTGCAGCTGCAGCCGCCGCCGGCCTCTCAACTTTCGACAACGACAACTACTGATCTCAATGTATACGTTTATTAGTCCCTAAATTCTTGTCGGTTTATTATGTTCCCTTACTGTGAAGATGGTTTATGATTTATGCATTGGTAGCTAAGTAATATATTACTAAATTATTTCTTTGTAACCCTTCCAGTTTTTTTTTAATAATACTCGTACATTCTGCTTGATTAAATTATGTGCTTTATATCATATGCTATATCTTTATATGCTCTTAATTAAGATTTATGCACAATTAAGTGTCGAAATACATGTTATAGTGGTAGTTGATTATTAATTGGGTAGTAACTAATTTTACTCGTGCTAAGAATTTGTGTATGAAATTTATTAAAAATTGTCAACATTATTGATAACACGAAGTTAAATTACTTACTGCAGCAATCATCTATGTGCAATCCTTGATGTTATGTGATCGATGTTGTGTATTAGATATTTTTATGTGGCTAGTTTAGTTATATATGTTTGTAAGAACCCAGCCCATGTGGGTATATAACAATTATTACTTATGTATAATTTGTCACCGTAATATTCTGTCTTTATATTAAAATTGTGTAATCGTTGTTTTCTTTAAAATATAATTAAAGGTTTAACTACTAATTACGTAATATAACAATTATTACTTATGTATAATTTGTCACCGTAATATTCCTGTCTTTATATTAAAATTGTGTAATCGTTGTTTTCTTTACAATATAATTAAAGGTTTAACTACTAATTACGTAATATAACAATTATTACTTATGTATAATTTGTCACCGTAATATTCTGTATTTATATTAAAATTGTGTAATCGTTGTTTTCTTTAAAATATAATTAAAGGTTTAAGTACTAATTACGTAATAAGCTAAATATAAATATGTGTCTATGTATCCTGTTAAAGACATTCTTAAATAATTTCTTGAGCTGTATTTTATGTTACACTTTATTCTTTCAAAGATAAAATTGATTGGTAAGCGCAGCGTTGGCTGGTGATATTTTTATCTCTTTTCTCTGGCATTATAATTGTTTATCTACTTTGGCACTGGTATCGAATTTGGGCCTAAGCGAGGAAAAGTTGATTGAGATGGTAATCCTTCAGATAAAGATTAGTAGGCACTAAAACTAATTTTAAGTTTAGAGTCTTTATAGAAGATAAATTAGCAAGGTGTTTACCAATATATTATTTGTAGTCCTAAGAACATTTTATTCGAAGTGTATTAATGAGTGTTTACTTCAATAAAGATACCACAAAATATAGTTTGTTATTTAATATGAAGATAGGAGAGAACATTTTAAAAGTTATCACACAGGTTGGGCCAAAGGTGTAGTAATCGAATCATTTTGGTTATTTGTTCGTTTTTATTTTATTTGCTTGTCGTTTTTAGATAATACGATGATGCTTAACTCCTTGACCTATCAACGGCGAATCTGCTTTTGTTTAACCCGACGCGAACCGTGCGCGACGAGGCGCGAAGGTGAAACCACGGAACACCGCTAGTCATTTATAAAATAATTCAAATTTCTTGTATTTATCGAAAAAAATCTCAAAAATTAGGTGTGTTGTATGAGAGCCCCTTTTAATATTTATTTTATTATATATTTTGCAACCAAAATACTCTGTGGACATTTATAACGTTAACCTGTTGCCATTATTAATACTGAGCAAAAATACGAAAACACGTTAGCTCGTACATTTTTTTTTTGGATTTGTTGTTATATGGCCACATAAATACATTTTCAGTTTTATTATAAACCGTGTTATCTAGTTTTCTAGATAACACGGTTTATAACTAGCAGCTTGGTGACAGACAGAGAAAATTTAGTAATAGATTCCATTTGTACTTTTTAGATACGGAATCCTAAAATAATCTACACAGTATATTCCAGCAACAGATTTCATTCATTTAAGTGTTGATTTTGAAGAAATTAGTTACCTACTATGTAAGTAAGTTATATGTACCTAGATTTGTACTCTCTTAACGGTGAAGGAAAACATATCGTAAGGAATCCAACATGTTTGAGAACTTCAATATCCGAGGATATGTGTATTCCGTGGAAGGGCCGTGGCGCCCACCCCGATTTATCTGCTCATGAGAAGTCCCCTAACGAATTAATTCTGCAGGGGAGTCACGACACATGAGGCAATACAACTCAAAGAGAGAAAGAGAGAGAGAGAGAGATGTAAGGGTAAAGATGATCGAAACTCAAACCTAATGTATATTTGCTGTACTCCTTACAACATTATAAGATTTTCAGATTTCTGTATGTCTGTCTATATGTGCACCCATAACGCAAAAACGGTTGAACGCATCATCATATTAATTATTTGGTTTATAGAGATACATAGTATGAGGTCTTAGAAGTACTTTTTATTATAGGTAGGTACTACTTTTATTCTAAACCCGTAGGTTCCTTTTGTAGGTATTCGTATTTTTTTTTAATGGTTACATCATCGAGCCACGTAACGTAAATGTACAAGAATTTAGTTTTTCTTTGTACATTTCTTTGCTGGGCTGTACATTTGCAAATTTTACTTTACATTACAGCACTGAGCACAGCAAACGGCAATGTCAGACAGACAAGCTTATTTTCGTAAAATGCATTATATTAAAATTTTAATTCCAAGCATGTTAACATTATTATAAATCAATACTTTAAGTACTATAAACAGGACAGGAGCCGTGGGTACCAAAGTCGACGTAAAATATATTATTATTACGTGTCATTTGTGTGTTTGAAATAATGGAAGATACGAACCAAGATTCTCATGGAAATGGTAATATCCTACTACATATTTTACTAACAAACTGGTAATGAATCAACATTACTTTGTATATTTAATATATTCCAATCAACAATCTCTTTGATGACTTAATACTAAAATAAAAATACTAAATACTACTTACTTAATGCTACACTTTAATACCTATTGAAATGATATCACCCATTACTGTTTATCGCGAAAGACTCACTCTGTAGCTCAAAATTACAAAGCCTTGAGCACCGCCGTAAGGTGGCCAGTCTTTCGGTTTTTTACAGGTTGCATTTCGGAGAGTGTGCGGAGGAATTGCATAATTTAATTCCTGCAGCCCCATTTCACCATCGTACGAGTAGGGGTTCGGCAAGGAGACACCGTTATACAGTTGAGGTTCCAAAGACTCGCACCAAGCGCTTTGCTTCGACTTTCATCGTGCGAACAGCCCAACTGTGGAACTCCTTGCCCGAATCTTTATTCCCCTTGAACTATAATTGGTCGGTCTTCAAGTCCAGAGTAAACCGGTTTCTTCTAGGCAAGCGCGCTACATCGTAGACTATAACGTTGCTTACCATCAGGCAAGTTGTAGTCAAGCGTAAGCCTATATTATGTAAAAAAAAATAATACACCCTAAACCTTGCACTGAAGATAAATATCCTCTATTATTGATTATTATTATTATCATATGACTTGGTGAACTAAAATTATACCTATAATATTTTTATTGCGCCTGCCCTCACAGCCTGTGAAGTGTGAATTTATCTGTATTTATTTTGTATGTGCTGTAATAAAATTATCATTATTTCAGATAGTCAAATATCACCAGCGTGTTCATTTGAAGTGCTTGATCCCCACGACCCAGTAATAAGCAGACTTGCAACACAACTATTTCTAAAAACCAATGATTACTTACAAGGAGAAATGGCTGCGGGGCAGGTGAGTGTCGTGCATCAGACTAATATTATAAAGGTGTAATAAAAATGTGTTGGATAACTTGTTAGAAACATCATTGAGGGAAAACTAGAAGCAGGATGAGAAGAGAAAGGCTGAGAAGGTCATACATGGACCAAGTAAAGGAGAAGGTGGGTATCATGTTGTATAAGGAGGTCAAGGAACTGGTAGAAGATCAGAAAGGATAGCGCAACCTCGACAGACAAAGGCCATGCCCTTAAATTTGTTATGTTGAACATGTTAAATTGAAGGTCTCATCTTATAAAGGCATAATAAATGTGGATCAGGTGACACATTAAGTTCTAGGTCCCGGCTGTTAGTAATAGTATGGCAGGTGTTATGTCAGAGGCCCTAAGAGTAGCTTCATTGACTCTTGACATCAGAGTTAGCCACTCTAATTTGATAAGATTAAGAAAACGTAATACAGTGTAACTTGATATAATGTCCTAATATTTATCAACAAACACTTATATATAGTGTAAGATTCAGTCTGGTTTAATTGTCTTGTTAGCTTTTGAGACATACAGTGTTATAATATACACTTATTTTAGGCATTACAAATCCAAATCACTTGTAATCTCTGGGGATTTTGTATGCTACAATTAATACCATGGAATTAAAAGGTTTCTTCTTCTTCTCGAATGGAGGTTGTGTCCGATGCTATCTTTGGATATTTATTAATTATAGAGCAGAACTCCACTTTGACTGCATTACATACATCTCATTTATACATAGACAATAAACGTACAAATATCTCAAGTAAAAATATCTTTGTTCTCTGTTTCATTAATTAAAGTACCATTTTTATTAATATTCCAGGAGCATTATGCATTGCTGGAGGAAGTGAATCGACAGGGCATCACAAAGTTTGCTGATTTACACAACTTTGTCAGCAATCTAGCAAAGACGGTCTATGCTTATGAAAAAGTTTGTGAGTAAAATTTTCTATTGCTTTATTTGTTGTTCTATGCATCATCCATACATTTTGATAATATAACTTGACATTGTAACCTTGTAAATGTTATTAGAACTAAATGTATGTATGTATATAATATTCACTGCCTGACTCCCTGTTCCCCACAATATAGAAACCTATAATCTTTAAAGCGCGAGTGAACTGGTTCTTATGGGGTAAGCACAATCCATATTAGACCATATCTAATGATAACCATCAGGCAACCTATAATCAATTTAATTGCAAACCTGTTTTAGTAAAAAAAAATGTAATTCAATTGTAATTTGTGTAGCATAATCTAAGATAGTATTTGTTCTTCATCTTTATTTTTTACACTTAGCCAACAGCTTGTCCAACAGTCTATATTAACAACTCAAGAACTTGGGAATGCAAAATATTTTTATTTTCAAATGATTTATGCAAGTAAAAACTTATTATCTATTGCATAAGTTCACTGCACTCCACACCAGGGCTACCTGTGTTGTGGAGTGCAAGTTCTTCCTTTAATAAATCAATAGAAGACATAGTTTACATACTAGTCAATTTTATGACTTACAATTGAGTGTAACTTGAATGCTCATGCAAAATACCATTGTGTATGTAGGATGGATGGGTATTTGTTTATTATTTACCAGGTATAAAATATGGAATGGTAAGACAAGAGAAATATATACCAGAAGGGAGTTAAGTTGTTCAGCCATGTCAGAGCCCCTAAGGTCGTTTGAAAACTCTCGACATCAGAGTTGACAACTCTTATACGAAGTTACTTACTTTTTACCAGATGGAAAGCATTGGTATGAATGGTTAAAAGGTAAGGAAGTGATAGTATATGGTCACTATAGTATAGGTACACAAGGCTATATTTCCCCTGACACAATGTAATAAAGGGCCAATGAATAATAGTTATTTTCTATGTACAAGTATAATATGTATATATTTACATTTTTATAAAGTATATTTGATTGATTGAGTATTATATCCGTTATCTAGTACCCACGACAAGCGTTTGCTTAGTATAGGGCTAGAGGGCGCTGTGTACAATGTCTCAAAACATTTATTATTTTGTTACATATTTTATTAATCTCTGTTAACACCTATGCCTGTTACTTTACAGGTGACGAGCAATTGAAGCCTCTTCTGGAGCAGATCGACGAAATAGAAGTGCAAGTAACGCTCGTGGAACAGATGGCTTACAAGCTTGATGCATACACACAATCACTCTATACGACATATGGTAAGCTACTCGATAAGTAGCATAGCACAAGTTATACGCTATTATTATTATGTTTTTATCTAATTTATTTTTTCAATCACAATTCTGTCGACGAAAAGTTATCATTTGATAATACGAATGCCAAATATTATTATTATAATTATATTATTGACATATTTATAATGATTTGATAATTGACAATGATTTCTGAATCCTATGAATCTATACTTTGACGACGGTCCGAATTGACTGAAAATCTTTATGACTTATTCACAATATATTACATTATTTTACACATTGACATAGTTTGTCTATTAGTTTTATGCTGTTTTTTTTTTATTGTAGGGACAAAATAATGTCTAGCCATGAAAATTATTGATTTTGAATATATGAGGTTTTGTTTTTACATTTGACGATAAAATAATAATGAAGGCAGTATATTATGTTTAAGCATATATCATTGAGCATAAGTTTCGAAACACAGCTAGCTCAAATACACTTCTGCTAACAATTTCTTTTGACCATAAATGCTCTGAGTGATACTAAAGGTACTATTGCATGATTTTTTATACTGTAACCAACAATATCTGTTCACAGATGGATATATGTAGCTCCCATACAGGCTAAAATGAATTTGTTAATTCAACTTTGTTCCAAATAAGGCAATATAATTTTACCAACACATACAAAAATGTAAGATAATTACACTTTGTATTTAGGTGAATAGTGAAGTGTCTTATTATTGGAATAATAATAATATATATATATCACTACATATTTTATAGCCGTTGCGTTAATAAGCTAGTAGTTTTGTTTATAGTACAGCGCAAAATTGTGTATTTTTATTTATTTAAGTTTACTATTTTGGGCAAAGGTTTCTGGAGACTGCGAGTATTTTCAATATGGCTTTGGATAATACTCGGTACTGAATAAACTGGTAAATTGTTGTCTTCTGTAGCTTTGTGCGGTGGCTGGAGGAGACCTTTGCCCAGCGACAGTGCAAGCCTAGATATTAATAACAACAATTATTGTGAAAGTCATTTTATGGGTTTAGTTTTGACTATTA
This sequence comes from Macaria liturata, assembly GCA_964023185.1. Lineage (NCBI taxonomy): Eukaryota > Metazoa > Arthropoda > Insecta > Lepidoptera > Geometridae > Macaria > Macaria liturata. The sequence goes on from OZ026808.1 coordinate 2,957,629, forward strand.
TATTTTAATCACGCATTAAGTTTAAGTTTTAAAATAAATAATATACAAGCTATTTATATAGATAATGCAATTATCGACAGACATTTTACCAATCAAAAAAACAAGTTTAATTAAATTATTGGAATTATTTTACGCATTTTTTTTATATAAATAAGCAATCCACATGTACTTACATGAAATGTACATGTGATAAACACCAAGCAATATTTTCGCATGTTATGTGTATAATAGTTCAAATTTAATATATTAAGAAATTTATATGTATCAGCAGAGACAAGATAACCAAAGGCATCAGATTAGCATAATTATGGCATTATTAAATATTTTTTTTTTATTAAAAATTAAATTCCTTATTAAAAAATTTTTTTTTATTAAAAACAAACAATAAAAACTATGCGGTGCTGGAGTGAACTGTTACCGTTTGGTTCGGATACTTTACATCACATTTAGTGAAAATATATCTTTTATATCTAGTTCTTATCACAATTATTTGATTTTCATTATTTATTTATTTTCTCATAGGCTTACCTTTGTTAGTGTAATTTTGTTAAAGCATAATAGTAGTCCTAGTCAAATTTATTTATTATTCGGTATTTGTATTTGTACTAAAAAACATCTGTGGTATAATTGTGGATTAAGAATTTTAATTGACGATTGACATATGTATGTTATTTTGTCTGTGTCTCTCTGCTTTGGTTATATTGTCTCTAGTATCTGTTTAATGACCTGTTAAATTTTAATTATATTTCGTAAATTTCATGCTTCAGATATAATAAACATAGGTAGTACTTTTATCCTACAGGCAACATTTGAGACTGATTTGACTATAGTCAATACGAGTCAAGTTAAGTCCTTCTAACTTCACTAGGAAGCCATCTTGGTAACCATCTTGGATGTCATCCTCATTCTTTTTTCGTGCACGGCAACGAACGCACACGCGACAAGATGCCTAAGCGCAAGCGCAATTCTGAGGAACGAATTAAAGATTATTATACGAAAATTCGCAAGTTACAAAAGAAGAAGAGCATTGTGTATTCATCATCGGATTCGGAAGATAACTCGGGTGAGTCGAAGTGTTTTTATACGATAGTGTTTCATTTTAATGAAATAAGTGCTGAACCTTCGAGCTTTTTTTCTTTGAGAGCGCTGCACTCCCGTGCCGGGATCAAAGTGCAAGAACCTTCGGGGTTCTTTCTTCGAAAGCGCTGCACTCCCGTGCCGGGATCAAAGTGCAAGAACCTTCGGGGTTCTTTCTTCGAGCGCTGCACTCCCGTGCCGGGATCAAAGTGTAAGAACCTTCGGGGCTCTTTCTTCGAAAGCGCTGCACTCCCGTGCCGGGATCAAAATGCAAGAACCTTCGGGGTTCTTTCTTCAAAAGCGCTGCACTCCCGTGCCGGGATCAAAGTGCAAGAACCTTCGGGGTTCTTTCTACGAAAGCGCTGCACTCCCGTGCTGGGATCAAAGTGCAAGAACCTTCGGGGTTCTTATTTCAAAAGCGCTGCACTCCCGAGCTGGGACTAAAATTGCTAGACAATAGGAAAACGGCACCAAAGTGGCGAACGCTTCAACCTACGATGACCCAGGGCCTTCGATTACGCCTGTCAGCACCGCACCACTCTCTCCGCCAGCGTCAATCCTGGAGCTGCCAGCGCAAGAGGACGAGCTACTACCTAGTCAGGAATCTATGTTCGATCCAGAGCCGACGGTAGCTGATCTACCGGTGTCTGCAGGTACCTACTGCAACAGCAGAAGTAGATCCGTTTGACACCGAAATTGATCCGGAACTTTTAGAAGCCCTTGGAGAGGCCTCTGTAGAAGCTGCTGATTTTGGGCCTAACATCCATAATAAAATAGCTCAACGGTGGCTACCCATTCTAAAGAAGGGCCTCCAAAAAGAAGTGAAAGAAGAGCTTCTAAAAGAGCACTATACCAGGGAACTGCAAGCTACTGAAGGCACCAACACTGAACCCAGAGATTTTAGCGGCCATGGCACCGTCGATCATTACTCGGGACAAATCCATGGAAGGTAGCCAAAATCGAGTTGGTCTCGCGATATCTGCGATCAGTAGAGGAGTATCGACGCTCCTGACCAGCAACGATAAGACCACTGCTATAAAATCTATCTCTGATGGGTGCCGTCTACTTACTGACCTTCACTTCGAACAATCAAGGTTGAGAATAGCTCTAATAAAACCATTATTGGATAAACCAATACAAGCAATTCTAAGGGAGAGCGAGAGAGACGACACTTTACTAGGCTCACAGTTAGCCGAAAAAATTAAAACAACTAAAGCCCTGCAGAAGCAAAGCCATCAAATCAGAAGACCCATGACGTATAAACCTACGGCATCGACTAGTTCAACTGTTCCTGTCATACGGACCCAGGGAAACTGGACGTTAGAAGTTAGTGAAGTTAGAAGGACTTAACTTGACTCGTATTGGCTATAGTCAAATCAGTCTCTAAATACGTGCAAATGTTGCCTGTAGGATAAAAGTACTACCTTTGTTTATTATATCTTCGCATGAAACTTACTCATATAATATTGATCGAACTTCACTTTGCAAGTTCGTTTAATCATATATTATAATCACAGAACAACGATCGGGCCACATCGCCCCCGCGAGGGCGACAAGCATGGACTTCAAAGCTCTGTGATTATAATAAATAATCACAGAATTCACAACAATATTTTACAAATAATGTATTTATAAATAAATTAGAAATAAATAAAAAGTTACTTGCATTTTATCTTGCTTTTACTGATAATCTATTTCTAGAACAGTTTAGAACTTAGTAAGTTCTGTATGAGAGTGGCCAACTCAGGTGTGAAGACAGTTTTCAAACTGCCCATGAGGCGTCTGACATGACTTAACGGCCGTTGTACTAAAATTTAGTATATGCTGTAGTATAAATTATACTCGTATAGTAGGTAACAGTAAACTTACTTTGTTGATGTTTTTTCGTTGTGCCGTAACGGGTTATAACAATGAGCTAAGGAGATATAGTATGGGATCCGAAAATGCTATAGGCATTGTATGTTTTGATCTCAAGACCACACGAGTGAAGCTGCGGGCACCTACTAGGTAATAATACATAGATTATTCGGTTCTTAAACAAGGGTTCATAATCATTTTTATTTTGACATTAGATTCTTCTATTATAAAATTTGACATTCAAATGTGTACATTCATGTAGCTACTTGAATTGAATTTATGAATCTGAATGTAGTTTAGAGAGAAGAGATATCAACAGCCGTATTATGCCCCGCGGACTTACAAGCAGGCGATTTTCCGATAAAAACAGCCTATTTAAGAGCCTTATCCGTCTCGATATCAAATTTCATCCTAGTAGGTTTAGCCGTTTATCCAAGGCCTTATAAGATAAGATATTTCTTTAATGCAAACCAAAAAATTACATGATGAAAGAAATTTAAAAACTATTTTAATGCACATTGGGCGGCCTTATCGCCTTAGGCGATTTCTTCCAGGCAAGCTTTGGAGGCCTTATCATAATTTTTTGTATTGAATTCCAACAAATTTGTATTGAATTCCAACTGTGGTGCTCTCTATCATTAGAGGCCGTTTCAGCGTTCCCTTCGTCCGCGTCGTTATATAGGTAGTTACGAAACTAGTGTTGAATAAAAAAAACTAAAAACTGTTTAAAAAAAACCATCTGCTATTGACTAGTTTTTAGTAAGTATTTTAGACAAGTTTAAAATATTTTTATAAAATATATTTACTATAATAATAAAACCGGCCAAGTGCGAGTCGGACTCGCGCACGAAGGGTTCCGTACTATCATCTATTTTATGTATTAGTTTAGGTATTTATTTTTATTGTTAATATATTTGTAAATATTTACTTATACATATTCAAGTCTCTATCTGTTTATTAAGATCGAGTAAAAAATGCTTAAACATTACGTTTGTTGTATGGGAGCCCCCCTTTAATATTCACTTAATTGTTATTTAATTATTTATTTGAAAGGTAATATAAAAGCAAATATTCTGTGAAAATTTGAAACGTCTACCTGTTACCGTTTTTAATATTGATGAAAAAAATACAAAAGAAAACACGTTGATTGTATGGGGACCCCCCTTAATATTTTATTTTTAGTATTTGTTGTTATAGCGGCAACGGAAATACATCATTTGTGAAAATTTCAGCTTTCTAGCTATCACGGTTTATGAGATACAGCCTGGAGACAGACATACAGACATACTGACAGATAGACACATAGCGAAGGTTTAGTAATAGGGTCCCGTTTTACCTTTTAGGTACGGAACCCTAATAAAGTACGTTACTGCCTTGGTCAAAATTTTAAGACAAAGATGTGCTGTTCTTATGTTTCCAAGGGAACTGCTTAATAAAAAAAAGGTCTACAACTATTTTATCGCATGTCATCATCCTTTTCTTCGTGTAATAAGTACCAGAAAGACAGGCCTATTAATATTATACATATCAAGTATATATTATAGGCGAGATAAGTGCACAGAGACTTTGCTGGCTCGGCCAAGTAGAGAGAATGGGTGAGGATCGGGCAGTAAGGCGTGCGTACTTGGGGCGACCGTGTGGCAAGAAGCCCGTGGGGCGCCCTAAGTATCGCTGGAAGGAAGGACCTCCGCAAGCTGCAAGTGACCCAGTGGGAGGTTCTTGCTCAAGATCGCGGACAGTGGCGCCATTTAGTATCGGAAGCCAGGATCCAGTTGGGTCGCAGCGCCAGCTAAAGTAAGTAAGTAAGTAAATATCAAGTATGTATTACTAAATAAAATTTTAAATCACATTTACTACATTCATTATGACTTTACAAAATTGAAATTATAACAAAAGCCTGTCGCGATGCCTAAAAAAAAACTACATATTCAGTCAGATGAAATTTAAATTAAGAAACTTTCTGCCAGATCATTTAGGTAATTACAAATTGATACCAATTACATATCATAAACGGGTACGTATACAAATTTTCGTGTCCCACATATTTACCGCTGAGGAGATTTCTGCCGATCTACGCAGCATCATCAGGCCACGTTTATGATTAACATGCATTGACATCGGTTCTGGACCAGTATGCAAAATTTTAGCTAAATCGGACACCGGGAAGTGGGTCAATATAAACTAGGCGCTGTGTAATATATCCTAAAAACTTTATTTATTGATTTTACTGCCGATTCCTCCTTCATATTGTTAGGCGACTTGTATGGGCTTATGTGGAAAAATCAAAATAACCTAGTGTTATAAGAAGTACATAGATACCTACTTATTAAATCACTATATTCTTACTTACCATCTACATATTTCGGTTCAGCCGTCGTACCGGAGGCGAGAATTTACAACATCATCCATGGGGCATAATGATTTAACATAACTATTGCTTAAATATTATATGTAGAGGTCGCCCACCAAGGCGGTGGTTTGACGACATTAGAATAACCGCAGGGAGCACCTGGATTCAATCTGCGCGTAGTGGCGTATAAGAAAAGAGGCCTATGCTCAGCAGAGGGCGATGGCAGGCTGATGGTGATGATTGCTTAATATGAGCAATTTATGGTAGATATAATTAAAGTTGCTGTATCATTTATCAAAGTTAGATTTAAATCCAGAAACTTAACAAAAAATAAACTTAAGAGAAAAGAACTAACAGGGTTAATATCTATGTAAGTAACTACCTAACCCATAATATTTCAAGGGTGGGGTTTATTCATCAAAACAGACTAAAGTAAAATTCTTGAATCTTGAATGTGTAGGTCAAGATAACAAGCTGTACAATAAGCCACTTTATTGTTGACCGAGGTTTCTTATGATATTTATATTAGGTATTCTTCATACCTCGCACTTGTTTGAAGGCAGATAAGGCTATCGTTAGAATATCTACTTTTTAGTTATATATCCTGAATTAGTGTAATGTAGTGGTATTGTAAATCAGATGGATAAATAAAAAAGAAAAAACTCAATTCATTTATTTTATGTTTTTTAACAGGTATGTATGTAGTTCAATAAAATTATTTTCCATTTGTACAAGTATGAGTTTCCCGTAAAAACACAAAGTGAGGCTGAGTGGTAGCATGCGCGGGAGTCGGCAGAGGAGTGTACGGGCCGGCCGCGGCCGCGACAGTCGCGCCGCGCGCCAGCGGGGCTCGCGGGCGGATGTCTGCGGGCCGCTCGCGCCCGCACCCTGCCTCGCACCCTACACACAACTACTACATAATACTCGTACATCAATCACTTATTATTTGTTCACATTCAAACCCATTACGATAACATTACACAATGAATACTCGACCCACTAAAAGAAGCACCGTTTGATAAAAACATACTATTCGGTCTATTCGATCACACTACCGTTTTGGGAAATAAAGCGCATATAATTTCATTTTGTTACTTAACCTAATTTACTGTTACTCGACATTAAATATGTACAGAATATATCTCAAATCGTCGTAGGTATTGCCACAGACAGGTAAAACGTGTGGCGTTCCGTGTAAATGTGCTTGTATATTGACTTACATCTTGTACATGGATAGTACTGGCTAACATATAGTTTGTTACAGGTCTCTCGCCGGTGGATAGCTGCGGACAGTGTTTTTTTTTTGTTGAATGAAATATGCAGCTGGTTGCTAAGTGCTACCATTGCTGCGTCACCGGACGATGGCTGGGCACTGATGGTGCCCGGGTGGCACTGATGGTGCCCGGGTCTGCGGACAGTGTCGCGCGTCCAGCATCCTGTTCGTCCAAGACCGAATTGTACATAGGTGCTCTCCTCCCGAACTCAACTTTCCAAACTAACTTAGAATACAGATATGAAAGGAACAGTCACAGAATACAATTATGGGCTACAAATGTAACGTGGAACGCTCTGAATGGTTATTGTCTGATTTCCCACACTTATAATACACGTAAACAATACAAGTACACAATTAATTATAACACAATAATTAATTAATCTATAAAAACCAGCTTTCAATCTATTCATTACCACTAAAACATTTATATTGCTATGTTTCAATATGTTTTCTTAATATTGGCAGTCAGATTACATTAATGGTATTTAATTTTGAGCCTAAACTTACAAAATACGAATTAATTACATTAAAATATTCGTTAAGCTGAGCTAATCCATTTAAATACGATTTTATTCAAAATATCTCATTTTATTTAGCAGAAAAATATATTTTAATAAATACAGCTCTGAATCTGGAAAATAAGTAGTTGATATTTTAATAAATATGCAATCTAAACGCATTAAATTGATAATTGTATTTTGTAATACAGTCAAGTAGGTACAATAGGAGAAAACTCACAAAAATACTAAAGGTTCAAGTATAATATGAATATAATGGCTAATCGTGTCGGTATGCACTCTCGCACAGACGGACCGTCTATTGTAATACACCGCTTTGTCGATACTCGCCTGTCCTCGTATATATAGGGGTATTATAATACAAGAATCAATATAACCTAAGCACAGTGGGGATTATCGATACTTACATATAATATCGTAATGGGTTTTGGTTCAGTCGGTCGAATCCGATACAAATTGAGCTTAACTTGATAAATTACAACAACTAAATTACACATTTGAAATGTAAATCACAGCAAACATTGTTTTATTTTAACAAAAACGTGATTTAAGCACTTATGCACTAGGTATAGAGATAATAGGTATGATAACACATAATAATATTGCATTGGCTCCACTGAGCCTTGTTAACACACAGCTCTGCGTAACTGTCACAGCGCACGAATTTGACTGATTCACTTGATCTATGACCAAATTTACAGTAAATTAATATATTTACAAATATTTGTTAATATCTAATGTGGCATATATGGTATTAAATACCGGGCAGTGTGGGGAATATGCCGCCGGTCCTATATTTGTCCATGTACTCTGGCCCAGAGCGGGCGGCTCGGTGCAGTTACTGATGGGCCAGACAGCGCGCGGGCCAGGCTTGGCGGTGCCATATGTGGCCTGGTGGTGCCGAGTACCTGTCGCTTGAGTATCAAACGTAGCCTGGCGTTTCCAAGCGTAGCCTGACAGTACCAAGCGTAGCCTGGCGTTACCAAGCGTAGCCAGGCGGTGTCAAGCATAGCCTGGCGGTGCTAAGCGTAGTCTGGCGGTGCCAAACGTAGCCTGGCGGTCCCAAGCGTAGCCTGGCGGTGCCAAGCGTAGCCTGGCGGTGCCAAACGTAGCCTGGAGGTGCCAAGCGTATTCTGGCGGTGCTAAATGTAGCCTGGCGGTGCCAAGCGTAGTCTGGCGGTGCCAAGCGTTGCTTGGCGTTGCCAAGAATGGCCGGGGGTTGCCAAGAGTGGCCTGGCGGTACCAAGAGTGGCCTGGCGGTACCAAGAGTGGCCTGGTGTTACCAAGAGTGGCCTGGCGTTGCCAAGAATGGCCAGGGGTTGCCAAGAGTGGCCTGGCGGTACCAAGAGTGGCCTGGCGTTGCCATGAATGGTCTGGGGTTGCCAAGAGTGGCCTGGGGTTAACAAAAGTGGCCTGATATTACCAAAAGTAGCCTGGCGGTGCCAGCAAGAGTGGCCTGGCGTTTCCAAGAATGGCCAGTGGTTGCCAAGAGTGGGCCTGGTGCTAACAAGATTGGCTTGGTGTTACCAAGAGTGTCCTGGCGGTGTCAGCAAGAGTGGCCTGGCGTTACCAAGAGTGGCCTGGCGATCCCAAGAATGGCCTGTGGTTGCCAAGAGTGGCCTGGTGCTAACAAGATTGGCCTGGTGTTACCAAGAGTGGCCTGGCGGTGCCAGAGCAAGAGTGGCATGGCGTTACCAAGAGTGGCCTGGCGTTCCCAAGAATGGCCTGTGGTTGCCAAGAGTGGCCTGGTGCTAACAAGATTGACCTGGTGTTACCAAGAGTGGCCTGGCGGTGCCAGCAAGAGTGGCCTGGCGTTACCAAGCGTGGGCTGGAGGTGCCAAGTGTGGCCTGGCGTTACCAAGTGTGGCCTGGCTTTGCCAAGCATGACCAAGCAATGCTGTTGGGCCTGCCCGAGTATAGCAGTGCATGGGTACCCGATACCAGTTCGCGCTTCACATTAAACTTGTATTCCTATGCCGATTCGTACTCATTAATCCGTTCGCATCCGACGGGACCGTCTGTAGTATTATTTAGAATGTTGATACACTAACTTTAATAACTTACAAAACGAACGCTCTTTATATACAATTTTCTCTTTCATTCGTAATTACAATGTTACAGCGAATTATTGGCTCACGCTAGATCGTTATTTCAATCATCCACGTATTGATATGATCTGAATACTGAAACTAGAAATAGGGGATCATGACAACGTTACAGTTACATAAATATTCTGTAAATTTGAGACATGTTCAATATATTTGTGCCATTCCTTCTACCTAGCTCAGTTATAGTGCCTTCTGTCTTGTGCGCGACTTTCTAAAATTGTGCTTTTATTTACGGTGCTGATCTATTCATGCAATACTAAACAAAGTAACTGGAGATCGCGTCTGTTTCATTGTTATCCGATCTATTTCGAGTGGGACGATTCTAAAGTAAATCCAATTCAAATATACACGACGTGTTATTCATTGAGATATTCAAAATAGCCACATTGTTTTTTATATTAGGTTAGGTCTAAATCTTTTAAACGATGATAATAATTGAAATATATGTTTTATAGAACGTACTTTACAGATGAATAGTGTATTAGCACATTTACACCGAATTAATTTTATGTTGTGACGTCATACTTGTAAAAGTATTAGAGCACAGTTTCGACTTGCATAATTTTGTAAATATTTTGAACATTGAACCAAAGACTTTCATTCTTTTGAGGTCTAGCAGCTGATGTCTACAAGTATGGCGTCACGATTTA
>OZ026808.1:2967664-3068089 GCA_964023185.1 Macaria liturata
AGGCACCGGCATTCCGCCGCAGCTCGCTCCAAGCAGGCGCTGGAACCGGCTACCGTGTTCCTCTCCGTAAACTATCTTTAGCATCATCCTCACCTGAAAGCATCAGTATACCGTCCTTCTAACGTCGGACACTCGCCGTCCGGTGCTACAGCTCTCAACGGAAACCTAATTAAAATGGGTACAAGAATCCGATGGCACTTTACAAGGTACCTATGCGTTATAAATTACGTCATATAATGACCGACTAAAGAACTATGTTAAGTATATGCTGTGACTTATAGCTAGATTTCGTTTTGTTAATCTAATCACATCGATTTAGAACATTTGTTGTGTGGTAGTGATAGAGGCGCGGCCCGCTTGGCGCTTGAGTCCACGAAACAAGAAGTTGGCGGCGGCCTTGATTGGTGCAACTAGCGGCGCACGCGCATTGCTGTCCCATTGTCAGACGCTGCCCGCGGCCGGGAAGCGCGGCGGAGGCAGCGGCGGCGGCGGCCGGCCCGCCTCGCCCCCGCCCGACGACTGCTCTGACACTGCAACACACACGTATGGATTTTTAGATGATGCAGCTCGTTGTCACTACCCTTGCTGCGTCACCGAACGATGGATGGCCACTGATGGTGCCCGGGCCTATGCAGTAGTTTGGGACGACACAAAAAACACCTCTAAGGCACGAACCTTGGCTTGGACCGTCGCTAGAAAGGGGATACATTGTCTATTAGTAATTACTTGCGTTTTGTCTGGCTATTTCTATGTTTTATAAGTATGTTTTTGCAAAAAAGTATATGTATAATGTAGTATTTTTATTACTTATCACATGAAAAAAAATACAAAATAAAACACAAACAAATTCTCACATGATCTTGGATTTTGCTAAGTGACTCTGTGTGATATGTCCTGAAATATATGTAAATATATTTATTTGACACTTCACAGGTGCTTCACCTCTCCTACTGATTACTGACTATTCATTCATTCAGTGTAAAATATTATAGTGTTACATACAGTAAAGGTAATTAAAGCACAACCTTTAAAGTGTGGTAAGTACTTCAAAAGCAACATAAATTTGAAATTCGGGAAATAAATCTCTCGTTTTTTTGAAAACATTCACCGCCATATGATATAACTAGTGGGTGCTCGCGGCTTCGCTCGCATTAAGAAGTAAAACTTGCATCCCCTATTTCACCCCTTTAAAAGTGGCATTTCCAAAAATCCTTTCTTAGCGGGTGCGTGCCTACGTCATAACATCTACCTTCATTCCTAATTTCAGCCCAATCTGTCCAGTGGTTTGGGCTCTGCGTTGATAGATCACTATATCAGTCAGTCAGTCAATCAGTCAGTCAGTCACCTTCGAGTTTTATATATATAGATGTATGGAGTACCAATTTTTGTCGCAATTTTCTAATAGTTGTATTACTAGGGTTATGCGTTAGTCACCTACATAAGTCTCGCGTTTGAACACAGCCAGCTTGATGTTAAGTTATGTCTAGAATGTAAACGTTTATCTAGAATCATTAATAGTTCCTTACATTACGCTTTAGCATCATTGGATCTATGGAAACGACTACCCTTAGTTGAGGAGTTTACATCTTCTAAAGGAAACTTATTATCTTCTCGAAAGGGTTTCAGTCAAGCAGTGATAACGCCTGAGTTCTAATGATAGTTAGATTTATGAACTTTAACAGTGATTTTTTTTAATTACAACTATGAAACTGCATATTTGCAGTTTCATAGTTGTAATGTGGCAACACAGCCGGCTTCGCGGTAACACACTGATACCGTTGTTTTGTGATTAATTTATAGTAAATATTGTGTTTAAACCATCTTCAATAGTGAAACATATTTAGTTGGATTGCACAGAAGATTTCCTACGTAACGGTGTTTGTTTCGTGAAGATCGGATGACGAAGAACGAAGATACAAACAAAAATATTAACGGAGTGATATTTAAAAGCGCCGGTCGCCTGTTCGACAAGCGCTTCGTCATCGCGCCGCTGTAGGTACGACGCATCCCACGACCAGAGCCGCCCAACTTTTTCTCACTGCGGCCCGCTAGTGGATTTGTGATGGACGATCTCATGACGAACCCTAAAAAAATGGATGTCAAGTGTGCCGCGTGTTGCTTAATGGTAGATGGAAATGAAGACTTTTTGCAGTGTTCCGCTGCCGATTGCAATAAATATTATCACCTGCTCTGTACAGGTGTTAGTATATCCCTTGAACTCCGGACATGCTGGATCTGCCCCGAGTGCGTTTGTAAGTCTAAAAAGGGCGGAGATAATAGTTCAACGCCGGTGGGCTCGAGTAAGAAAACATCTTATGCTAGCTATGTTACAGTTAGAAATAAAGTAGCTCCCCCTTGCATAACGTACATAGATGACAGCACTATTGTTGCTGATCATGAGGACACAGGAATAGCCATTCAGGATGTTAAAGGGCTAATGCTGGAAATACAGTCACTGAGAGGACAACTACACCACGCCGTTGGTCTTATATCAGGCTTTGAGTTAACTGTGAATGTGTATTCGACGGAAGTTCAACATCTACGAAAACAGCTGGATGACGCAGTGAGCACTATTAAGAACTTTATGTATGAACAAACTAAAGCCTGCACCGTGACCCCGCAGCAACCCCTTATCAGTGCAGCTGAACCCGTAACCTTGATTGAGGCACCACTACCTCCAACATCTTCATGCTCCATCAAGACAGTGTCTGCTATGTCATCTATTGCCTCGCAAGCGGCTAAAGATCATGCCACGGCCAAGGTTATCCAGGCACCAAAGCCAAACAAAGCTAAAACCTCTGGTAAGTCAAAACCAAAATCCGGAAAGCAAAACCAATCTACTGATAAGGTTCAACCCGTTCCAGCCGATTTTTCAACTCCGACCAAAAATCTTGGCGAACCAACGGTTTTGGCTGTTACGCAAGTAGATACGGCCCCGCTACAGACTACGACTAGCCCAAGAAATCCTATGCAGTGGACGGAAGTCCGGAAGCAAGGGAACCGGAGACCTCCTTCGCTATGTGGTACAGCTGGACCTGCAAAGACAACTTTGAAAGCTGTGGAACCTCGGAAGTACATGCATGTTTGGAACATGGAATCTGACATTAATGAGGTCAGAGATTATCTCCACCAGTTATATCCAGCCGGTACGTGTACAGTCCAAGAGCTAAGATCAAGAGGAGACTACAAATCTTATAAGATAGGAGTCCCGCTGCCTGCATATGATATTTGTTTCTCCGAAGACGCCTGGCCAATTAACGCCCGTATAAAACCATGGATACCATACCATAAGCCGTTGGCGGTAAAAGAAAGTGCCCGATCTCCTAGTTCAAATAACAGGCAGTCCTTTCGGGGCTTCACAACCGAATAGTAAGAAAAGTGTTGGCACAAGTATATATTCTCAAAATATTCGAGGCCTTAAAGGTGCCCTGAGAGAGCTACGTAGTGGCCTAGCAGAGACCGATTATCATATTGTTGCCTTAACAGAAACTTTCTTAGACAGCTCAGTGGAAGACTCGGAAGTTGTATCTGGAGATTGGGTTGTTTTACGCCGAGACAGGAATACTCCCCATGGTGGCGTTGCATTATTTGCTAGACCCCCCATGGTTATACAGAGGCAGCGTCACCTAGAGACTGATAACGGAGAGGATCTGTGGGCTACAGTTTCATTGCATGGGAGGACAATTAACCTTTGTATCGTGTACATAAAATCGCATGCATGTAATAGTGAATACTTTCGCTTTTTCAACAAAGTAGAAACAATTATTAATAAAAGTGTTACTCACTAACATGAAAAACAAAGTAAATGACATCCACATAGCAACTATTAACTGTCGATCTCTTAGAACCCCGGAAAAACTTCAAGAACTGGAGCTGGCAATAGAAGAATTAAAGTGGGATATTATAGGAATTAGCGAAATGTGCAGATTTGGAGAAGGAATAGAAAATCATGGAAAATACGTACTGCATTATAAAGGAGAGACGCCCGGACTGTATGGAGTTGGATTCATGGTGAAAATTAATCTAGCAAACAACATAGAAGAACTCAGAGGAATCTCGGAACGTATTGCAATCCTCAATATAAAACTGCCATTGAATGGAGGAAAAGAAGAGAGATGGTCTATTATACAGGCATATTCACCAACTGAATCTGACAAAAAAGAGGACGTAAAAATAATTGAACAATTCTATGAGGATCTCCAAGCCACCGTTGATAACGCACATAAAAACGTAATCGTGATGGGAGACTTTAATGGGCAGATTGGGCTTCAAAATAGGGGGGAAGAAAATACCATAGGAAATTATGGATATGGAAATAGAAGCAAAAACGGAACAAGACTAGTAAACTTTGCATTGGAAAACAAATTGAGTATTTTAAACAGTTTTTATAAAAGGAAACCATCAAAAAAATGGACATGGATCTCACCCAATGGGCAACACAAGAACGAAATTGATTTTATGATGTCCAATAGTAGAAAAATCTTCAAGAACGTATCTATCATAAACAATTTAAACTTTCACACAGATCATAGGATGGTTCGAGCTACCATATCAGGAACGTTCAAGAAAACACGACAATTTCAAAATAAACACATAACAGTACAATATACAGGTGACCCTAAACTACTACTTAATAATCTTCAGAAATCCCTAGATGCTGTGGAATCGGAAAAGACAGAATATCCATCAATACAAGGAAAGTACAACTTATTACTAAATGAACTAAAAACAGTGACCACAAAAACAAACAAAAATATCAAGAAAGAAGTCTCAATTACAATTAAACAACTATTCCAAGAACGAAAAGAACTTATACAACAAAAGAAAAATAAAGGAAACCGTCAAAGAATAACAGAAGTAAGCAAAAAGATAAGCGAACAACTTAGAAAAGAAAGGAAAACTAAAAGATCCAATACTATGAAAAGTTACATAGAAAAAACAGGAGGAATTAAAAAAGCATTGAAGGAATTAAACCACAAAAAGGACTGGATACCAAATATGAAAAAGAAAGATGGCAATAGTACAGCTAAAAGAATCGAGATATTAAAAATAGCTACAAAATTCTACCGAAACCTATATCAAAGTCAAAAAGAGAAGGAAACCATAATAGAAAATGACGAAACAACCGATGAAGAATATATACCGGAAATAATGGAGGAAGAAACAATAAAGGCAATAAATACACAAAAACTTGATAAAGCTCCTGGATCTGATCTTATTACAAACGAACTTCTAAAAGCAACGTTACCAGTAATCGCTCCTAAACTTACACAGATATATAATGAAATTATCAATACTGAACAGATTCCAGATGATTGGACAAAATCTACAATTATACTACTTCATAAAAAGGGTGACAAAGGAGATATATCAAATTACAGACCAATTAGTTTAATGTCCAATATTTATAAAGTGTTCTCAAAAATAATATTATCCAGAATAACAAACACACTCGAAGAAAATCAACCTAAAGAACAAGCCGGATTCCGTAGAAATTTTTCAACAATAGACCATATCCACGCCCTTAGACAAATACTCCAAAAATTTAAAGAATATAATAAAACTTACTATTTAGGGTTTGTTGATTACAACAAGGCATTCGATACACTTGAACATAGATTTATCTGGGAAGCACTGAAAAAACAAGGCGTACATACAAAATACATACGAATACTGAAAAAAGTATACACAAAAAGTACTGCAGAAGTAAAGCTAGAATCTATAGGCGAAGAATTTCCGGTTGAGAGAGGGGTGCGCCAGGGAGACCCAATCTCACCAAAAATATTTTCAGCTGTCTTGGAAATGATATTCAGAAGTTTGGATTGGACAAATATAGGCCTAAATATAAATGGCGAAAATTTGAGTCACCTACGCTTTGCAGACGACCTTATATTATTTTCGGAAAACTCAAAAACCCTAGAGACTATGTTGCAACAGTTAGCGGTAGAGAGCGAGAAGGCAGGCTTGTCTATGAACCTAACAAAAACAAAAGTAATGTCAAACTCTCCACAAACAGAGCACATAACAGTAAATAATGAAGAAATCGAGTATGTAAGGGAGTATGTGTACTTAGGACAGCTAATATCTACTGAGGAATGTATGCAAAAGGAAATAGAAAGAAGAGTAGCTAACACTTGGAAGAGATATTGGTCACTTAGTGAAGTCATGAAGAACACAGATATGTCCATGAGGAATAAGAGGAGAGTATACAATATGTGTATCCTGCCATGCTTACTATACGGGTGCCAAACCTGGGCATTGACAGAAGAACTAGCAAGAAAAATAAAAGTGTGTCAGAACGGAATAGAGAGAAGTACTATAGGAGTAAAAAGAAAAGACCGAGTTAAACTAAAATATATCAAAAGTATAACAAAATTTAAGAATGCATACACAACATACAGATGCTTAAAGTGGAGATGGGCTGGGCATATGATAAGAGAAAAAAAAGAGAAATGGACGAGACTAGTAACTGAATGGCAACCAAGAGACAGCAAAAGAAATAGAGGCAGACAAACTAGAAGATGGGAAGACGACATCAAGAAAATAGCAGGTCCACTATGGACCCGCATAGCGAAAGATAGAAAAGAGTGGAAATCTTTAGAGGAGGCCTATGTCGAAAGACAAGCTGCAACAGAGAAACAGCCGTTTACCGATAATTAATTTAAAATAATATGTAAAAGAGAAGAAACTGTCGTAAGATAGAGTAAACATATTGTAAAGAAAAATATTGTTATAATAAGTTCAGCAATAAAGGCTATTTTATTTATTTATTTTATTTATTTAGAAACAATTATACATTCCCTGAAATCTCCAGTAATAATTCTTGGAGATTTAAATATAAAAGGTGCTTCCGAAAGTATTCAAAATTATTACTGCTATTTTTTAACTTATTGTTAATTTTGTGAAATGAATGAGGTAAGGAATGAGTATGGTGGTGTATTGGACGTGGTATTGGTCCGAGAGAGCGATGTTGTGAGGAAAGTTTTTGTTACAGCTACGGATAAACTCGTCGATAAAATAGTTGATCGTTACCATCCGCCGTTAAACATAGATTTCGAAATTGAACCAGTTTGTCGATCAGATTGCTTGGAGCCATCTAATATCGATCCAGCCACTGACTGGAATTTTAAGAAGTGCGACTATGAGAAGTTACTTACATTACTGGCAGAGAGCTCCTGGAGTGCGGTTTTGGAAACGTCAGATTGCTGTGCAGCCACCGACAAGCTGTATAAGATTGTTTATAACTGTTTTGATGAATGTATGCCTAAAAAGCGGCGATCTAGCAAAATTACTAGACGTTATCCCGTTTGGTTTTCCAGGGATATCATTCAGGATATACGACGCAAGCATACATTTCATTCAGTCTGGAAACAAAGCAAGTGCATTGAGTCTTACCGTCAGTTTTCTGCTTTAAGAGCCGATCTTAAATCACGTGTAGCCGCAGCGTATAGCACATACATGCAAGGCATAGAAGAAAATATAAAACTAAATCCGCGTATCTTTTGGCAACATGTCTCTAGTCTGCGCTCTAAAGGTGGATTCGAGCCAACCGTCACTTACCAAGGTCAATCACACACCGGTGTAGACGCAGCTGAGGCATTTGCAAGTTTCTTTGCCAGTGTGTTTTTACCCGACATACCGTCACTTAACACGACACTTGCTTTTGAAGCTGATCACAGCAAAAATAGCAACTATATAAACATCTTGGAAATTGCACCTAGTGATGTTATGTACGGTATAAACAAACTGAAACCAAGCAGTTCTGTTGGTCCGGACTGCTTGCCCCCTGGAGTTTTGAAACAGCTGAAAAAGCACTTTTGTGTTCCACTCTGCCACATATTCAATATTGCCTTAAAATCAGGTAAATACCCAGCACAATGGAAACTCTCAAGAGTAAGTCCCATACCTAAGAGTTCCAATAAGCTGTGTGTGGAGGAGTATCGCCCAATAGCAGTCCTGTCTTCACCAGCTAAGGTTTTTGAGAGCATATTGCATAAATATATATATGACCAGGTGGACAGATACCTATGCAACGCTCAGCATGGATTCAGACGCAAAAGATCAGTAGATACAAACCTGCTGTCTATTGTGGACTTCATTTCAGCTGGGCTAGACCAGGGTCTGCAGGTGGATGTCCTATATTTTGACTTCCGGAAGGCGTTCGACAGGGTCAACAATGATATCCTGCTGGCCAAGCTAGCTGCTATAGGTTTTGCACCAGGATTTCTTCGCCTCTTAGCGGATTATATGCGAGATCGTCAACAGTTCGTGAGGTTAGGCCAATATCAATCTAGACCCTATCATACGCGATCCGGAGTAAGCCAGGGCTCAATACTTGGTCCTCTCCTATTTTTGCTCATGGTCAATGACATCCCTGCTGTCCTGAGGCGTGCTCAGTGCTTATTATATGCCGATGACCTGAAGCTTTATGCTGAAATAAAGTCGATAGATGATTGTGTGTCGCTTCAGCAGGACGTTGAGGCAGTCGAAGAATGGAGTCGCCTCAATAGAATGGAATTTAACGCGACTAAATGTCACGTAATGTCTTTTGGTCGAATGTGGCACCCAATTATATATAACTACGTCATAAATGGAACTATTATCAACCGTTCATCCAATATCAAAGATTTGGGTGTCATATTCGACCAAAAGCTAACCTTTAACGATCACATCAGTGCACTAGTTAAAGAATCGTTCAGACGTCTGGGCTTTGTGTTGCGGAATACTAGAGACTTCCATAGCCAGCATATCATTCGCCTGCTATTCAGTGCATTAGTTCGCAGCAAAATGGAAAGTTCGATGTGCGTATGGAATCCCCATGAAAAAACGTATACCGAACAGCTGGAAAAAGTACAGCGAGCTTTTCTTAGATTTTTGTATAAACGGGTCTATGGATATTATCCATATAAGTATCCATCCAAGTTCATTCTAGGTTGTTTGGGTTATAACTCCCTGAAAGTAAGACGGGACACTAGTCAGCTTACTATAGTGTGCAAAATCTTGCGTGGTGAGATCGATGCACCGGATCTGCTCAATAAACTGTTTCGATTGTACGTTCCGAACAAATATTTGCAATACAGGCGACGCAAGCTTTTAGTTGGGCAACACTGCCGCACCGTAGCTCACGCCACATCCCCGCTCCCCCGCGCACTGGCCGCACTCAACGCTCTCTTGGCCGCCACGCCGACGTTCGACTTGTTTGTCTATGGATGGCAGCCACTAGTATTATTGTGTCTCATGTTTTGCGAACGAAATGAATGAATGTATGTATGTATTTATTTTAAATTAGGGTAGTAAATAGATATCACTATGTATAAAATGTTGACCATAATATGTTTAAGATTTTGACACACTAATATTTTAATTTAGAATGACCTTTTATCTCAATTTTAATTAAGTATTTGTATTATTAGTTTTGTTCTCTTTTATTAATTAATGTAATTGGCTCGCGCCGTTTTAATTAAATTGTAAATAAATATTTGCAGTTTTCATTCGGTGCAGTCTTTCAAAATTCGCGGCATCAGTCTTTTAGTTAGGCGTTATTACCATATTGAAAAGCGATAAAAGCTTAACACCGTACGTAAAGGTGACCGGTAGAAGCAGTTTAAAATGGTATTATGTGTTCATTTTATTAAAAAATCTGAAGTTTAATACGGGTTACAAAGTAATTATGAATGTGAGAAAAAGAAAAAAAAACTGGCCACTTATATAAACCTGAAGATTATAGAGGACATTATTAATCTACGACAGCCTGGTATAAATGCCATGCCATAATACATAATCATTCTCATATAATTATGTACATGAATCTCTAGATCAAATTCTGTGAAATAATTCAATCTATGGCGTTATGTTACAAAAAAGAATACAATTATTAACAACACATTGCAAAAAAAAAACATTAAACTCCTTTGAGTAGGTACTCGTACATATGCTAATCGCGATATTTTATTTTAAGCTATATAGTAACGACACTAAAGTTGGATGTCCAAAACAATAAAATGTAAGTCAGAGTATGAACCATGTTTGAATAAAATAGCGTACCAGTATAAGCTGACAACCAGGTTGACATAAATGGCAAGAGTAAACGCGGCGTGTGGTATGCGCCGGCGTGAGTATTGTGAAGCCTTGAATAGGTGATGCGTGGAGGCGTGGCACTTACATGAGTCGTGCTTCTCGTCGACCGGTGCGGGCGGCGGCGGCGGCGGCAGCTGCTGCTCCAGGGCGTTGACGCAGTTCATCATGCTGCCGTACAGGCGGCTGTCGCGGAAGCTGTCCCTGCACACACGCACGACACTCTAAGGCCAGCGCCAGCCGCGCCTCTATCACACCACTACTATCGGAGCCTCCACGCTTGACGCCCTTTTTGTCTCGCTACGATACGAGGTCTCCAAGTTACAGCAGTTACATCGAAGAAGAAAACACGCTCTGTATTGCGGTGTATTTATAAATGTCCAGAAAAAACGTGGCGTGCCGATGATCGTGAACGGTTCATCGGTGGCTTATATCGGTAAGTGCTAAAGCCGTGAGCGGTAGTGAGACAAAAACATGGAAAAGCTGTGGAGCCCACTCATAGTTCGGGGGACACAGTGGACGAATTTCGAGAAAATTAATGCGTTGGAGATAAACGGATCGCAATAAATGACCTCACCTGCCGTTGGAATTCCGGAATAGCGCCAAGATCTCCTCGAAGGTCTTATTCTTCGTTTCAGGAACTTTTTTGTAAGTAAATATCCAAAAAATTGCAAGAAATACACTAAAAGGCAGGAATGTATAGTTTTCCAGTAGTGCCTGAAAAAGAGAAATATCCATTAAAAGTGTGCGAGAGGCACGCGGTGGGTAGAGGAGAGGGCGAGCGACAGTACCTTCATACTAGGGAAGCCGATGCCGACCACGAAGTTGGCCATCCAGTTGACGAGCACGGCGATGGCCATGGCGCTGGGGCGCGGGCCCTGCGAGAACAGCTCGGCCGTAATGAGCCACGGGATGGAGCCCGGCCCCACCGCGAAGAACACCACGAAGCTCAGCGTCGACACCACCGACAGGTAGCTCATCCAGTCGATCATCTCCTGCACATAGCCGAAGAACTCCTATCAGGGGATAGCGACGATGTCCTTTCCCGTCGCCGACCGGAGACGAAATAAATTTCCAAACATAAATGCACATCACACACTTGTCTGTCTGTGTGTCTGTCGCACTCAGTGCGTGTCTGGTGGCCGGGCCTCAGCGGCCGCGCACATCACACACTCGTCTGTCTGTGTGTCTGTCGCACTCAGTGCGTGTCTGGTGGCCGGGTCTCAGCGGCCGGCGCTGGCGGCCGAGCCTCCGCCGTCGCAAGGACTGCGTATGCTACAGTGAAAAGTGCTATCTGCTTTTGAGCAGTGTTTGTGTGATTTAAAAATCTCGCATCATTTAAAAAACGCGTGCTTGAGCCTCCGCGTGTCCCACGCTCGTCGGCTTCTCATGTCAGTGGTGAGCAAAATGTGTCAGTGCTTTGTGAGTGATGTTCCTAACATTTATATTTGAGAGTTTATTTCTCTTTTATATACAGCTTTCCTACCGAGAGTCCGGTTTCGGAAACAGGAAAGTCGCAGCTGGGGGAGGGCTAGCGAAGCGGCGGCCGATTCTGTTCCCAGCTCTTGCCAATCGTATTTACAAACGTACCGCGCCTCTTCCGACAGTATACAACTACTACAAATCAACACTGGGAACTGAAACATCCGCTAAAGCAAACAAAATCTGCACGTGCCAACGAAAAACTAACAAAACAGAAAAAAAAATAAGTGCATGCATTTCGCTGTAAGAGCCGAATGCCATAAATGGCAACCGTGATAATAAATTATCTAAGAAAAGGTATCTAACTAAAATTTTCTAATTTATAATTTATTATGAAAATTATAAACCACAAACACAAGTATTCAAATGAAAATTACCTACATCATAAGTAAAAGTCTTAACTAATGTATTAATTGGAAATCTGTAACAAAATATTATATATTTATAAATTAGCGGTGAAAGCGTGTGAAAGCACTAAATACATACAATTAATAATAACATTTATCAACTAAATTTGCAATAATTTTGATTCAAATGTTACTATAGTCACAAATCACAGACAACAAAAAGGTACGAATAGAAATCAATATCATCAATCTCCTTCGTTCAAAACTAATACATAATTCAATAAATAATTTTCTTACGAATATTTCTTGTATTTAACGAAATTGAAATTGATATGTAATCAAAATTATTGTTTTTATCACTTATACTAATTATTATTACAATTACATCTTAATTTATGTGCATTTTATTAATAAATCTGATTGATATTTTTTTGTAATATTCTGTACTCTGTAGCTACAATGGACCAATACTTAAATCTCTGTCTTTTTGTTCTGTGCATGACACAAGTATTTATGTACTTTAAAAATGTATAATTACTTGTGTTGAGTCTGGTCGTTTGTATGTATAATAAGTATGTATTTACAAAAGAAAAGTATATAAGTATTATATCCGTTATCTAGTACCCACGACACAAGCGTTTGCTTAGTGTGGGGCTAGATGGCGCTGTGTGGTATATCCCGGAATATTTATTTATTTATTTATGCATATTGGATATAAATAATACCTACTATTTTTGTACAGAATTTCTGGTGTTTTATTTATAATTTTTGTTATTGGGTTGGATCGATATTTTTGATTACTTGATTTTTTTATATTATTATCTAAATGTATTGATAGTTCAAATGTAGTTTATTAACAAATTAATCCCATACTTATCATAATTAAACAAATTATTAACTAGTTATCTTGGTAATTACATCGATGTCCCATACGAACAGGAATTTTTTAAAGACAGAGTATTATTGATGTCTCAAATAAGACATTTATCGTGTAAGCTGCTTTTTCCCTGGCTCTACCGTGTTCTTAGATTCTATCGTACTTACCTTTTAATTATCAAACATTGAACTCCTTTTTATCTCGATTCGTAGTATTTCATTGAATTGAATATTTCCTCTAGCTTTGGATAATCTCGTTAGATAATAGATTACTAACCATTTTACTTGTAAGGAAAGATCTTTGACTCACTGATTAGATGCCCATTGTTGTCTAATCTCATGTTGATTGCAAAAAAATGTAGGTATCCAGATGTTGCTGTATATGTTTTTTGATACAGATTTGAATCCAGTCACCAGAACGATATTAATTTCACGAGCTACCTTTGGATGAATATTTGAAATCCACCAATGGTAACGCACATTAAAATATTTTTTTAGAGATTCAAAATGATCGTCGTTTTTGAAACCGGAGGTAAACGACTCAACATCTGACAACGCGTGTATTTAACATCTCAAAAAAACCAATACTAAGTTGTGACATCAAACTTCTATTTTATTCATATTTGAATCTATTTTATATGTTTTTTTGTTTCATGTGACAATATTGTTTTTTATTCTTAAAAGAGACAGTTCAGAAACTTCTACGATCTTCTCTCGTCAGAATGCGCTCCCTATATCTCGCTCTGGACCTGTGGAAACGAAACTATCAGTAGAAACCAGACACACCTTTATCAGGAACGAGATGGTGATGAATATGGAAAAGATGAACATTCCGCCGAGGCCATACAGATGCAGGGTCCGTCTCCCGGTACGGTCCATGAGGGGCAAGGAGACCAGGGTCATGCCGACCATGATGGCTCCTATACCCATGGTCGCGAACTTGGCAGACTCCTCCGTCAGCCCCGAAGATGTGAACAGCGATGTCGAGTAGTAGAACACCTGGAAGCACAGAATAGTATACTCCTTTCAGAAACGTGGTTATCTTAAAACAAGGTATAAAATAAGATGAGACAATAAGGTCTAAGTATGATACTTTCTGAGAGGGTGTCGCGCGTTATTTTACTATTTGAATTCTTAATCAGATATCAAGCTAAAGTTCCTAAAACTCGACACTGAATTCGTACTTTTAAATGTGTCTACCATCTTAATAGTTTCTAAATCTGTATTTTCATTACAATCATTCGGACAGATAAAAAGAGTCCGTTTTGAATCCGTTTGAGAGATTGTGATGAAAATCGAACCATCGCATTTGAGAGCAACCTATTATATACTAGTGTGGTCTGTATGGCTCGCTCGGAATGTCCAATGAATAGTCTGGACGTGTTAATACCGCATTGATGCCGCTGAGTTGCTGGGACAGCTGCATCACGACGCCGATGAGCAGTGGCGCGCGCAGCGTGGGCGAGCAGAGCAGCTCTCGCATAGAGATGGACGCCTCTGCTTGCTGCGCGCGCTCCTCTGCACGCATCTCTTCAATGTCTTCTTCCACCTGTAACACAACAAATAGAGTAAAAGTAGAATTTCCATCTTTTATCTTCAACTGATATCTTTCAAGCGTAAGACATATCGAAATAGCATCTCACATCCTCCACATATACTCTTAGTAAAATTATTTGGTAGCTCTACAATCTATCACACACACGAAGCTTAAACAACATTATGTATTAGTGGGATTATCTTTATGGATGAAATCAATCACAAGATCAAGCTGAAGGGCGGGCTTATATCCAGAAGTTAGGATAGAGTAATAAGAGAAGTCTGATAAAGAAGTGGTACTGAGTTTCATTTACCTGGTTGCTAGCCCGTAGTCTACGCAGCGCTCGCCTTGCCTCTTCTTCCCACTGGCGCGTGATCAGCAAATATCTGGGAGACTCCGGACAGGCCGGCAGCAAGAGCAGCTGTAGGATCGCTGGGCAAATCGCTAGTCCTGGAAACATTACACAAAGAGTAAGGAGAGTGTAACCGAGTGTTGCTCGGTGGTGTGAGCGTCTGATTAAATTTCCGACTTTCTGAGGCACCCTGGATCGAATCCGGCTCTGCACCGATGACTTTTTTTTTAGTTATGTAAGGATTTGCACTCGCTTACCCGTGAAGGTAAACATTGAGAAAATTGACTAGTGTAAGGACCAGAAAATTTGAGAAGCGTTCTCCGTGGAAGGATCTAAGCCCAACACGATGTACTTTCCCAAAACAATACAAAAATGCAATAAGTCATTGACTGCTGTATTAATGATTTTAAGATTTACAGTAAGGGATCACTGGGTTATTATACATACTTCTTAATTTTCTTTGTACGTACTAAATAGAATAGGTCATCTTTCATCAGTGCTATGAAATAATATAAAATTATATCGATATGAAATGATAATTAACCGACAATCTTCGGCAGTTGGTTGGATCGTGCCTTGCTTGTTTTCTTATTGCTTAATTATTTATGCCTTAACCCAATTGAAGAGTGTATTTACCAAGTAAAATCGGCCATCCCTCATCTGTGCCGAGTATTTGCTCGATACCGAGGACTTGAGATAGAAGGAGGCCGACAGTCACCGCCAGCTGGTTGACCGTGCCCAGCCCGCCGCGCAAATTGAGTGGCGCTATCTCCGATATGTACATTGGCACTAGTGATGTATTTAATCCTAAAGAAAACAAAAAACATTATTAGTGTATAAAAAGTAAATAAAAGTTTTTATCTATCAATGGTAAATCATTTTTGATACGGTCAGTTCTTAGGTAGGTGAACAAAAAGTGGCATTTGGATTTGGACTGTCGGTCAGAACACGTTAAATTGTAAATCCCTATTGTTTTTGGCAGTATCAGTCGTATAGTCACTACAGGTGGTCTCTTCACGCCAGGCACTCCAAAACCAGTCTAGATTTTGATGCTAGCGGTTCCTACTTAGTCTACCTTACCGAAGTCTGCTTCTTAGCACTCATTAATGTATCAACACAATTACTAGAACTTACCACAATTAACCCCTATGATGAACCTGCCAAAGATGAGCAACTCGTAACAATGGGAGATCTTGGTGAATCCCATCAGACTCGCGCCACTGATGCCGAGGATATTATTGAGCAATAGTCCGCCTTTCCTGCAATAAATAGTTATAAACTTTAAACACCAACACGAACAAAAAACGTATAAAACTGACGGGTAATACAGTACCGTACAAGTTAATTTTTTATCTCGATAAAATAAATAAGCATGTCTCACGTTACGTCACGTCACGAAAATAGATTTGGGCGGTCATGGTAATAGGCTAGACTCACCATTAGATGCCTCCGCTATAACAACACTTATTCATAAAAATACAAACCTTTCAGCGTAATAAAAGAATAATGGATAAAAAGAGTTGAGGTTTCCCTTAACTCTTTTGCTCATGTTTCAATTTCAATTTTCAATTTTTCAATTTCAATTTATTTTATTTGTGCAAAACATGGGTATCATAATAGATGTTATATACATAATACATTAATATTAGGCGCGCCACGTTTTAACCTGCTAAGGTATGCAAAAATGATCTGTGTAATCTAGATTTAAAAAAGAAACATATAAACATAAATGACATTATAACTTTGAGGGTGATCACACATGCATGTATTAATTAAAAATAAATAAATTGTCGGAAAAATAAAATTAAAATTACAATATTAATAATACCTGATTGAATTATATCTGTTTGAATTAAATGTCATTATATTGCATTGTGTCCTTAAGAAATTCGTCAATCGTGTAGTACACTTTGTCAATTAACAATCTCTTTAATTTATATTTGAAAACATTTACGTTTGTAATCTCCGTCAACAAATTTGGAAGTTTATTATAAATGTCAACCCTCATTACAAAATTACTCTTACTATACATTTGTAGTCTACATTTTGGTACACGAATTGTGTTCTTAGTGTCGTGACGTCTACTCTTTACAACTTCATAATTATTGATATTCTTCTTAACGAGAACTGCAGACTCATAGATATATATCGAGGGAAGAGTCATTATATTTAGTTTTTTGAAATAAGGCTTACATGTATCTGTTTGTCTGAGGCCACAAATAGCTCGGATACACTTCTTTTGAGCTCTGAAAGCTGCTTCTTTCCGAGTAGAGTTAGCCCAAAACAAAACCCCGTATCGCAGTTTAGAACCAACATAGGCATGGTAGGAGCTAAGTAGTGTTTTTTCGTTGGTAACCTTTCGCAACATGTAGAGCGCGTAAGAGAACTGACTTAACTTTGTACATACATGCTCAATATGAGAATTCCAAGATAGATCAGAGTCTATATGTATTCCCAGAAATATTGTCTTTTTAACTTCAATGATTTTTTTGCTTTGATAGTTGATATTCAATGTAGAAGATTTTTTATTAATTGTTTTAAATGTCATTATTTGGGTTTTATCTAAATTAATCTTAAGGTTGTTACTATGCAACCAGTCAACAATAATACTAAGAGATTCATTAATGTCAGATTCAAAATTAGTTGATTTGTCATCAGTAAACACGGCCGTACTATCATCGGCGAACATAATTAACGGGTGATTAATTGATTGAGGGAAATCGTTAATATAAATAAGAAAGAGTAGCGGACCTAATATACTCCCTTGTGGTACCCCAAATTTCACAGTACGACAGTCTGACCGAAATTTTTCTTCACTTTTAGTAGCA
Source organism: Macaria liturata (assembly GCA_964023185.1). Lineage (NCBI taxonomy): Eukaryota > Metazoa > Arthropoda > Insecta > Lepidoptera > Geometridae > Macaria > Macaria liturata. Next base: position 2,985,161 of record OZ026808.1, read on the forward strand.
ACGTTCAACCTAGTAATCTCTGTAATTTGAAGCCTATTTGACAGGTATGATCTAATAAGCTCTAGAACATTACCCCTAATGCCGTAGTGTTCTAATTTGTTAATTAGAATCTGGTGATGTACTTGATCAAAAGCTTTGGTCATATCCATAAAGAGAGCTGTGACAATTTTTTTATTCTCTAACCCTTTATACACTTCTTCTAAAAATCTCATTATAGTCATCTCAATGCCTTTCCCTTTCCTAAAACCTGCTTGTTCATCAGCGAAAATGGTATTAAGTTCAAAATAATCACTGAGTCTCTTGTGAATTACTTTTTCAAAAATGTTTGGGACACATATTCATAAAATAAGTAGGTTCATCTGCATCGGACACCATAGTATATAGTTATTATATTGTTCGGTAACCATAGTTTTACCTATCGATTTTATATGTCTTTATCTATGAAATTGCCGATTTGTATGACGAAATTGAGAAAAAATATATTTCCATATAAACATTTTTAATGTTTGTATGGAAATGTCTGAACAGATTTAGATACAATTGATAACTATAGTTAGATAGAAAAAAAGCTATGCACTGCGTATATCAATTTCTCAAAAACAGAGTATATGATAAAAATATACCTAGTTAAAGTAGTGAAACCGACGACACATTGAAAGAGGTGTTTTCAATGACTTCCCTATAAGTAATATGCACCAGTAATACATTTTTTTTTATCTAAAAGGTACATAATTCAACAATTGATACATTAAACATTGTATTTGGAAAAAATATAGCTGTACTTAAAAGTTACAAACAGATTAATATGTAAGAAAAAAACGGCAATTTCATAGGTAAAATCCTATTATTATATCGGTCTGTGCATAGTTCTGTTTCGTAGATCAAATAGAGAAGAAAAGTTGGCGATTAAGCCATACCATGCTTGGTATAGGGTTAGATGGCGCTGTTTGAAATGTTGCGGAATATACATTTATTTCATTTATTTTTTATTGTCACGGTGGTATAGAAAAAATTTAATCAAAACCACCTGTCACAAAAGTACACGAGCTATGATTGAGGGTTTCAGGGGGTCAAGCGATTGATCCAAATATGTCAGTCCGGCCTTGTTTGATTGGTGGATTGATTTTTGATTGATAACTTTCCGCCACCAGGATATTCATGTAAAGTTAACATTGTATACATTGGCAGAATTGCAAAGTCATATCTTCGCAAAAGCCATAACAAAAAAAAAACATTGTATACGAATAATTTAAAACAGACTTTTAAAAAACGGAGTTACAAAATTAGATCTGTATGAATGTGATTTAGTCAGGATATGATTATATTTGAGTACAAACGATCTATTTAAAATTTTAAACACGTGTGCCGAATTTCCAATGTCATTTTTTTATTTATTTTTTATTAGTTTACAAACAGAAACATACAGGTTATATTATACAATACATAATTGATAACAAATTACAATTCGTATATTTCCTAAACAGTGAACCTAGCTTTTTTAAATTCTATGTTTTAAAAATACCTCCCGATAGTTTGTTTATAGACAATATCAATTGCAAAAGAAAATTATTAATTAAAAACAATCACATTACTAATTTTAACAATTGTGATTTTACAAAGGGCAATGAGTTATTTAAAAATATATCAAAATTTAATCCGATGTTTATGTTATCATATATTTTACACATGCGTACTAGCGGAGAGAATGCTAACATATTAGTGCGACAATTGTCAGGGACAAAACAGTTTTTCCAATACAGTCTAGCATGAGGCATGGGTACTCTGATGTTAATTTTAGATAAGATATCAGGACAGTCTATGTATCCATTTAGTATTTTAAACAGCATTAATAAATCAGCAATTTCGCGACGGGCGTGGAGTGTTTTACAGTTGTAATGGCTAATTCTTGATTCATATGACCTTTAAAACTTACACTTATTTTCCATGTATGATAAATGGTACAAAAAACATTTTTGTACTTTTTCTAAACTCTCTAAATGATTCTTATAACCTGGATTCCAAACCACTGAGCAGTACTCGAGTATACTCCGCACTAGGCTATTAAATAAAGTTATAGACAGATCCCTATTTCGGAAAACCTTTCCTTGCCTTGAGACGAAGCCACAGATTTTTCTGGCCTTATTGGATATAGCGGTAATATGTTCTTTGAAATCTAAACGCGAATCCATTAAACCTATAAATCTCTAATTGATGATACTTCTTTCAATGTTACTCCATTTATAGAATAACTCGCTGAAAATGAATGGCGTTTTCTAGAAAATTTTATGCAAAAACACTTGGATTCATTTAACTCCATTTTATTTTGGGCATACCACTGACTAATCTTATTAATGTCCTCTTGAAGGTCCGCCACATCTGCAGCTGTACCGTAGAATGGGGTGAAAAGGGACGATTTTGAACTTCACACCGTAAATTAAGGTGTTTTTAGTAAGAAAATTAGCTGTATGACGATTGAATTATATGAGTCTTTATGGTATCTCTGTGAACCAATATAAAACTACGCGATTAGTATTGCAATTAATGAATAAAACGGTAAAACATAGGCAATCCCTATTCACCCTGAAAACGGGGTGATTAGTGACGAAAATAAGGCGAATGGGGAAATTTACTAGGGCTGTCACTAAATTTGTTTTATTGAATTATTAATATAATGAGATAAACCTAATTATTATAAGTTTTAATTGTTTAAATTATTATGAATATGAAAACATAATAAAATTAATCTAACTATTATCTAGAATAGGTACCTATTTATCTTAAAAACAGTTAACTGCATAGTGACAACCCTATAAAGCTGTCCCTATTCATACATAAGTCGTCCCTATTCATCTCATTCTCGTCCCGTTTCACCTTCCTTTCGTCCTTATTCATACTTTAGGCGTCCTTATTCGCCCCAAAAAACACAAATTTCTGATGGCATTCTAATTTATCAAGATAATACCTATATTAGGTGATAAATGAAGCTTACCTTATATGCATATGACGGCCAAAACACTAAATTACGTTTTAAACAAACACTCTTAATATCTCACTTGAAAATAAAGCCAACAGAGCGAATTTAATAGCACTGTTATAACCGGCGTCTTGCATAACCCACTTTCAAGTGTCTTTTTTGACAGTTTGCAGCTAAGTTCATGTTAGTTCAATGTTGCCATAGGAAAGATTCAATAATCTACTACAAATCCAACTAAAAATGGTAAAAATTTTAATGATGTAGAAGAAAATATTCAATATCAAAACTCATTCCCGGTTTTGTCCCTATTGACCTTGCGATCCCTTTTCACCCCATTTTACGGTATCTATGCACCTGTATAGATTAAGATCATCGGCAAATAGTTATTATGCTCACGGATTTCTCAGAAAAATGAATGTATTCTTTTTCTGTACCAGATTGAATATGTTTCAACTTGGTTGGTAATCAATACAAGTTTAGTCGGTATATTAAACACAGCGCTGTCTATCCCCATACAAAGCAAACGTTTGTGTGGGTGCGCCCATACCATTAAGAAGCACATAATATATGAAGAAAGATATTTTTAAGAGAGATCTATCAATTTTTTTTTATCAACCTATTTTGTCCAGCTCCTGGCCAGAAGTCTCCCCTATTTAACTGTATGTATAAATATTAAAATTGTAATGTAAACGGTCTAATACTTGCATAATAAGCTTTTAATATGTGACGCGTTTCGCAAGCATTTAGAGCTTCTTCATCAGGTCGAGTCACACACAGGACAGGAGGATACGTATTATGTAAGTGAAGATCACTGATAGGGTAAGTGGGCGGGCCCCGTGCGAACGCATGCGGTGCAAAACGTACCTCATCGGCTCACCGCTTGTCAGTCGACGTGACGTTAGGAAAACTAACTTATTGAACCATTGCTTGGTTTGTATAAAACGTATCACAATAAAGTAGTTATTATGCCGCAATTAATGATTACGCATAACAAACAATCACTAACTCTTGATCTAAATGCAGCCGCTGCTAGCGGTCATTGCCGACACTAGGTTTCAAACAAAATTTTTTTGGTTTCTGTTATCTGTGGTACCGTACACACACAATTAAATAAATATGTTTGAATATTGTTTATTTACTTAGAAGATAGATTACACTTACCTTCCGAAGCGGTTAGCGATCATGCCTCCCGAGAACCCCCCGAGCATGCCCCCGATGGCGAATATACTGACTGCGATCGAGTAAAGCCTGTTCACTGTGTCGTCGTGGAGGTCCAGCCCGTACCGGTTCTTGTACACGTCTTTCATGAAATTCGCGATGTTCTGCAATCACATACATATACATATAAATCTAAAAGTATTATTTGTTTAATCTAAAACTAATATTTTATTGTTAGTATTTAGTTTTTTTAATTATTTTTAACAAAAGGTAAGTTTAATTTATACAAATAAACTCTTCAATCTAAATATACTCGTATAAAACTCAAAGGTGACTGACTGACTGACTGATATAATGATCTCTCAACGCACAGCGCAAACCACTGGACGGATTGGGCTGAAATTTGGAATAAAGGTAGATGTTATGACGTAGGCAATAGGCATCCGCTAAGAAAGGATTTTTGGAAATGCCACTTTAAAAGGGGTGATATAGGGGATGAAAGTTTAACTTCATAATGCGTGCGAAACCGCGAGCACCCACTAGTAGATAGATAAAGCTAGTTACTTACTTTGCCAGGAGCGTTTATGACACCAGTGTTGTAGCCAAACTGTAGCATGCCCAGGACCGCGGCCAAGATGGCGTAAGATAGAAAAAACGTAAGGCCCTGGAACAAAGACGATGGATTTTAATTACATTTTAGATTTGATTGATATGAAGAACATTTGAGTTTATTTAAGTCACTTTCATCGCTACAAAGCTCTTGACAAATCGATTATGATCCCTCGCAGAATCGCTCATAGGTCTATTTCAGGAGTTTCATGGACAGATATATTGTAGTGGCGCCCAGGTCCTTCCACGGAACACAAATCCTTTGATTTTGTCGTTCTCTAACATGTCGGTTTCACTCAGTATGTATGTTTTTCTTTACCGTTGAGCGAGTGGAAATTCTCACACAAGTAGAAAAAGGAAGTCGAACTCACCACGTCTCATATTTGTTTATTTGCTGCTGGATCGATCTTCCTCAACGATCAATTTTGCGGGGAGTTACGCCCCTTAACTAAGTCTGTGCATATACCTATATATAAACACACAGATGACTGACTGATTGATTGACTAACTAACGGGCTGATTTATCAACGCACAGCTCAAACCCAGTAGTTTGAGCTGTGCTGGCCGATCGGGCTGTAATTTGTCGTAAAGATAAAAGAAAGGATTTTTGAAAATTGATTAAAAAAAGATTTTAATGCTCGCGTGCACTTAATATTAAGAGAATATGACTCAACCAATTACCAAGAATGTAAGTAATAGTAAGAAGAGTTTCAGACCTGTTCTAAAAGCCTGAGCTTTCTCCGCTGCGAGTGTTCTTCAAGGCGGTCCACGTATTCTCTGAGCTCTTCGATCTCTTCTTTCACTTGCTGCACTGTGTCTAGCTCTTGCTTGATGGCAACCATGTCTCGCTTCACCTGTACCAACCACACGAATAAAAAAGATAAAACAAATTATTGGCAATATTTTTACAATAACATGTCATTCATTTAAATACATGAAAAAATAATAATATATTATAGGTATCATTTGAGGCGAAATTGTGTGTCCTAAAGTAGCTTTACTATGAGAAAAAGCTTGGACCATCAATTCCTTCGTCATTTCAGCCATGAAGACTCTTTTGGGTTTTTATTTCCTTTATCTTTGGCTTATATTTGATTTAATTTAAAATGTGAGTCTAAATATATAGGCGTAGGCAGATATACCTAGACGTGGGTAACTAAATAAGTACGCTCCATCGAAATTCAAACTGTAAGTTTATGATCAAGCGAATTATAGTCAACTGCAAACACATATTACCAAAGTTTGGAACATCGCCGCAAGGTGGCCAGTCTGTCGGTCTTTTATCGAATTAATTTCGGAGAGTGTGCAGAGGAGCTACATGAACTGATTCCCTCAGCTCCCTTATCTTATGATACTCCGTTAGCTTAGTTGGTAGTGGCTCTGCCTTCTAATCTAGGGGTGCGGGTTCGATTCCCGCATAACACAAGTAATTATGAATATTAAAATTTGTAATTACTTGTGTTGAGTCTGGTCGTTTCTATGTATAATAAGCATGTATTTACAAAAGAAAAGTATATATGTATTATATCCGTTATCTAGTACCCATGATACAAGCGTAAGCTTAGTATGGGGCTAGATGGCGCTGTGTGATATGTCCTGAAATATTTATTTATTTATTTATTATTATTTCCATTCTATAACCGAACAAGCAGAAAGTCCGCAGGTAGACACGGTTTTATGGTGGAAGTGCCGAAGTATCGAACACAGCGCTTTGCTTCAACGTTTATTGTACGGACAGCAAAGCTTTGGAACACTTTACCAGAAGCTGTGTTTCCTGCGAACTACAATCCAGGGGTTTTCAAATCTAAAGTTAATAGGTATCTTCTAGGTAAACGTGTTACACCCTAGGCTGCAGCAATGCTTAACATCAGGCAGGCTGTAGTCAAACGTAAACCTAATCCAACGTAAAAAAAAAAAATTGACAGAATTTTGAATGGGTAGAAAAGCCACGCCGGAACAACCGACACTGTGACTAAAAGAATGAAAGTATTGGAAGAAGAACTTTCTGATTTCTGTGTTAAGAACCTTCTAAAATATATAGGCTCACATTTTCAATTCAATCAAATATAAGCCAAAAATAAAAGAAATAAGAACCCAAGGGAGTCGTCATGTGCTTGTATATTTATAAAAGAAGAAGAAATATTACCTCTGAGACTTCGCTCTGGCATGACTCGACGCTCTTGGTGAGTTCTTGCAGCTGCGTGCGGATCTCGCAGAGCGCCACCGTGGTCTCCAGCTGTCGGTCGCCCCGCTGCAGCTCGTCCAGCTTGGCCGAGAGGTTCATGCTCATCACGCTCACCTGTCTCTGAAGGCTGCACACAAAACACACCTCAGTATTCAACCAAACGCATTCAACTCCCAGCTCCCTATTGAAAAACTCGCTCAATGCCGCGTGAGTACTCCCCCACTATTCTTACTTTTCGCCCGCGCGCAAAAATTTTTAGAACGCGAATTTTAAGCTCAAATCGAGATCCGAGACTCTTTTTCAGTTGCGCTCGCCTGAAAATTAATTTCTATTCGAACCGCTACATTCAATCGAAATGGAGTAAAAGATCGCGGTACGTTTGCCAGCAGCGGCCGCGATGACTTTGCAACTGCGCTCGTTTTAATCCGCAATCGAGTTCGAAACCGAGCGGGAAAATATCGCGATAATTGTGACGCTTTGAAACCTACTTGCATGGCGTCGTTTAGAATATAATCAAACCTCTTTATGATAATACTGCCGGTGTAGGTATATATAGATAGCGTGGTTATGGCTCGTTATATGGGTCAGAGTTCAGCGAAGTAGGTTACTTTACTGTCATCTGCTCAGATTTATAGCTGTGGCGACTGCATACATTGTACTTAAATGTCGGCACATAAGAGTAAACACAAAAGGTCACAGCATTTGTATTGTATTGATTAATTTGAATATACCAATTCTACAGTTTCATAGGTAACGGGTGTATTTCTGGTATTTACTGCGTTTGTAAAATATTAAGCATAAGCATATTAAACATTTTCTTTTACATATATAGGCTCTGTGCGTGATTTATAAAACTTATTTGTTAACATATTTAATTGTATTCGTTATTCGATTTTATTTAACAATTTACGATTGAGAACGTTCATTTATAAGTTTAAATAAGTTCAAGTTTCTTTAGAATATAAATTAACTAAATAAATACACAATAATACATAGATAAGGTTGTTAATATAAATAAAAAGTGATAGTTCTAACGTAATGTGTTTTGATGCAAATGATTATATTGAACTCGTTTGTTGCTTGAACTTATAAAATCTAGGACAGATTTTTCATAGATAAATTAGCGAAGCGTGTATTCGATACATAGAACGTGTACAACACTCATGATCAAGGAATAGTGAAGCTATCGGCCTGCGCGGAACTTGGACTCGCGAGCCTCGCAGTGAGCTCTGGGAGCTGGACTGGATGTGTGAGACAACACCATACGTGACACTACGGTTGGAACACATGACAGTGACACACATGCAGTGGCCTATCTCGGGACCTGCCGTGGCCATCGAGCTAACGCCGCTCTCAAGGACGGATGATGAGATCCCAGCACCGCGCAACTCTCAACGCATCGACATATCTGCAATACAAGATATTTGGGATGCCAAGCCAAGGTGAACATAATGTAGAAGGTAGACACATCGACACACAAAATTCATCATGAATCAATGCATAATGAAGCCAGTAGTAAAGGCGGAAAGCTAGTCTCGACTGTGTCGCTAAGTCACGTACCTAAGTAGAAGCTCCCTGAGAGTCGCCTCGTCCTCCTCCGGCGTCGCATATCGTGTCAGCTTGCCTCCGCCCTCCCGGGCCACATGATCAGGTACCACTGTGTGAAAACTCCTGCTTTAAATATTTCCAAGGGGCCGTGTTGTCCGAGATACTCGGAGAGTACGCGGGTCCTCCGCGCCCGCTCGCAGCCACACTCTAGGAGAACTCTGTGCAAATGAACGCGCCTAAGCACGACCCCTCGCCCCAAACGTTTGTCCCGCATTACAAATAATATTAGCGCATAAAGAAATTGGACAAGAACTTTTCGGAACACCGGTTTCATATGTAAATATCGTAAGTAAAGTTACGCATTTCGCATCGAGAAGTTCGCAAATCGATCGAAGCAATATAATGCGACTGTAGTTTATACGCTAGTATTATTTGTGACTTCTTTGTATAGCGTCAAGTTTTTATTTGCCGGTTTGGTACAAGTCGTTTCGGTTGGTGACGTGTTTGTTCGTGGCTCTCCCGCACGCGTGGCCCTACCCGCGCTCCTCCGATACACATATAGCCAATTAGCTTCAATGGCCACGACATAGCGGTCCCTAAACAATTTTGAACCGCGGGGACGCTGACATTTGACCTAAAATTACTACAATATAATCAAATATACCGTATATTAATTAGACAGTTAACTCGAATGTTCAATTAACTCTTAAACCCATCTCAGACAATCGAGCAGAAGGTCACGATGAACTTTCGTAGAGCTATGAAATTAATACTGAAACAAAACAATAAAACCAATAAAGTATATGTGTGTAGACTTCATTTAGAAAGAATGAATTAAAAATCGTTGTTATTACACTGGTACAGAAACTAACTTAATACAATTACTTAATAAAATATAATCAATAATTTAAATACTATTCACTAAAACTAAGAAGCGTCCTGCACCTAAAAGTTTGTTGAAAAATCGAGCTGGACATTTACGAGTTTATAAATCATCAGTCTAATGCTAAAGAAAATATGGATTTGCGATAAATTCATCAGTATTATAGAGTGTGAGAGTATCAGTATAAAATACGCTTGCTTACGTTTTGAATACTTAGAAAGAATGAGGAGACCTCGTGACGTATTTTCAACAGCTCAACTAAATTTAGGAATAACTACATCTCATAGATTGTTTGTTTGTTAGCCTAAAATGTGTAAATTTATTTATAAATCTCAATACGTTTGAGAAATTAACGTGCATTAGTCAACTGAAACAATTCCTTACTTACGTTAAGAAATAATATAAACCATATTTATTAGATTCAGATTCAGATTCTTTTATTGTCAGTTATGTGATATTTCATTACAAGTGGTTTACAAAATAATAAATAGTTCATAACGACGCGTCAAGTTGATTATACATTCAATAATTATGAATTTTATACATTAGTAATCATTTTAATAAGGCAGCTGTAAAGGGGCTTTGTCAAAAGTGGTGCGTGATGTAGCTAATGTTATTCATTAATAACTAAAAGAGAAACAATGTCGGCAATTATCATACCTCGTCATAGAAAATAATTTACAATAAAAACAGTCCATACTAAAATAAGAAGTATTTACGCTTAATAGAATACAGGAAAGAAATACGGAGACAATTAATTACAAAAACAAAACAGACAGAATTGATATGTATCACAGATATTAAACTACTTATTCCTACTTTCTACTATAACGTCAAAGTTGCCATAGTCATTTTTTAAGAATTCTGCTATGGTGTATAGCGTGTTGGATAATAGAAGCTGTTTAACTTTTCCTGCGAACTTCCCATCATTATCAATCTCTTGAATGCATTTGGGCAGTTTATTAAACAATTTTTGACCCATTAGCTCAGGGAGTTTTTCGATTTTCGCTAGTCGGTGGGGAATATTTTCTAATAGTTGTCTTTGTTTACAGTATCTTTCCCTGTGATGAGAATTTTTCTCGTATTCATTAAATATGGATCGGGTGAACTTCAAAATTTCATAAATATATACGGACACCGATGTTAAAATAGACAAATTTTTAAAGTTGAATGAATGAATGAATGAATGGGTGAATGAATGAATGAATGGGTGAATGAATGAATGAATGAATGAATGAATAAATGAGTGAATGTTTGAATGAATGAATGAATTTTTGGGTCTAGATCTAGTTAGAACCCTAATTGCACGTTTTTGCATTTTTAATATGCGCTCGTAATCGGTGCTTGCACCCCATAGAAGAATGCCATATTATATCGTAACATGTAATTTATGCATAATATAAACTAGTTCCCTTATGAACTCTAAAAGTCAGTGTAATCAAACTGCTCCAGGGGCCTTTAACATTAAAAACGTAATAATATTTCAATATACAAACAAACTAAAACGACCCAAAACGAGTAAACGATTTAAACGAACCAAATCTGCTAAAAATAATACAACTGAAAAACGTAGGATAAATCTGAAATACCTTTATTATTAATTGAAAGAGATTAAAAAATGTCGATGTTGCAGTCAAAACTCATAATAGGACAAGGCTACTTTTGACTTTGAAAGTCAACCAGTGAAAACCAGTTTTGTCTAACCATCTTAGTTTTTACTGATATATCGGTCAAAACTAGTTTGACGAAGCACCTTAGTCTTAAGTAATTTACTCCTTTAATTTGACTGTAATATTGTTCAAAATGCTTACTGCATTGCAATATTAGGTGTTGGTTCAAAGTAGTTAGAATGGTTGCAGTTTATTGTCAATATAAGCTACAAATATCATTCGCAAATATGTACATGTAGCTTTAACACAAGATCTAAAAACTTTACTTTCTATGAAAAATAGGACTTAAACAGCTAACTTAAACAGATCACCTGGTAAATCGATTGGTTATTTATTTCAATCATCATCATGTCGGCTTGTATAGGCCACTGCTTAGTATTAGGCCTCCTCTCCAACGTGCCACATAGTACGGTCTCCAGCCTGTCAGATCCATCTCCTACCAACTTGTTTAGAATTGACATCCGACCATCGGGCTGGTGGTCTGCTTCTGGGTCGGATACTGCTTCTAATTATTTATTTACCATAGAGATATCATTCAAGTTAAGTTAAAAAAGTGAAAAAACACGGTCGAGCTGAGCAACCGAAATGTGATTGAATATTCATATCAAGATTTTATTTAATTGTTTTTATTTTATCACATTTTTTACTGAAGACTTTCTATATTTTTTTATAGGCTGATATAGATTCAGTTAAAACCAGCTTTGACTGAATGCATTCGATAATATATTACTTTTAAACACAATTTTTCAATCCAAAGTACTTTTGACTAGTCAATACTACTTTTGACAAAGGCACAGGCAGAGGCAAAGTCGAAACTAAATTGGACGATCATATTCAGCCAAATATGATTTTGACCGATTGAGAATTTTGACTGCAACATCGGCGTGCTCAGATTTCAGATTTCAATTCACAAATTAATTTATATTTGAAATAAAAGCAAACTGATATCCGATTCGGTTTTTCCTGTAATTCAGGTGTTCGTGTAAAATGAAATGCAATATTTATTAAATGTTCGGTAAGTAAAGTTCACGGTTTAATTGTTGTGATATTGTGGCTCGTTGTTTGTATAAGAACAATAGTAGTCAAGTTGGACGATATTTAAAATAACTTTTATTGGCATTCATAAAATAATTCATGAAATGAAAAAGGTAGTAAGTATTGAAATAATGAACACGTTTGTGTATTCTGATGGTTTGTGACTATGGAGGTTTTCCTAATAAATGATCAGTGATGAGTTATGATGATTTATTACTATTTTGTTACTAAGATAAGATAAGATAAGATGGTATATGTTAATTTAGTGTGTCTTTATGAAAATATGGTAAACTGAATAGGTTTTGTGGAGATTTGCAGTAAAATTACAGTGTTGACAAAGTGGTTTTACTTTGATTCAATGATTATTGAATTTTATTAGATGATTTTACGGAACCTTATTTAAACTCTAAATTTAATCATACAAAAACGTTTGGGAGCACCTTAGGCACTAACACAGATAGTGTCGCTCAGAACGATATATTTCAGGCAACTATAACATATATTTCTATTTCCTAGATATACAAATGAATCCATATCGTATGGATAAGTTATCATATTACTTTAAAGATTTTTACTTGACACACCAAATGCTATGACAAAACGATAAAACATTTTTTGTTTAAGTTAAAACTTACATAAGTGTCGCCGGCCAGGCTTTACTAAAAAAATAGTAAATTCGTGTGAGAGTGACAAACTCTGGTGTCAGAGTTTTCAAACCACCCTAAAGGCCTCTGAAATGGCCCACGGAAGAGCTCAAATTGGAATGCCACTCCTTGGTCACCCATCCAAAAACTGACCGCATCGACAGTTGCTTAACATTGGTGTCGCATGCGATTGCCTCCGCTAGCTGAGCTTCTTTACAAAAATATCATGTTTTTTATTCAGAATGCGTCTGAAATATGACGCCAGCGGTTAATGGCCTTAACTCATATGTAAGTGATGAGCCGCAAGGCTGGGTTGGGTTTTGGCAACGCGCCCGGACCGATGCACCACTGCTGCATTGAAAACCTAAAACTGAATATATAGGTCACATCATCGTACTCCAGCCTAGAGAAGCGAGTACGAAAAACATACTTTGAAGCGAACGTGAACCGGTTCTTATGGGCGAATAAGTTGTAGTTGTTCTTAATAAGAGTGGCCAACTCTGGCGTCGAGAGTTCTACGGGCCAAAATTGTTGTGACGGTGTTTTTAATATAAGTTACAAGAGTTTGTATACTTATTTTATTTAATAGCTTTTCACAATGTTAATACGATGTTTCACTATTATATAAGTATTGTTATGTATTTTTTATTATAATAATTCCCATAAATAATAAATTAATAATAGCTGGTTTAACTGACAAACGTCAATTAATTAAAATAAAATCAATTCATTAAAATAATATTTATCGGTCTCTAACAGGGACAATGTAGAAATGTGAAAATACGAAACTTTATCAAGTTTGTTCGAGTTCATACCTATTATAGATACGAGCATTAATTAAATAGGTACTAAATCTTTTTTTTTAAATACGTTACTAGTGGATACGATAATTTAAGCTGTGTACATTGATATTTTTAAACAAATATTGACAGGTGTAAGTATATTTTTCAACAAATATAAAGTATACATATACCTATATATATATATACATATATATCACTGGAACGATTGGAATTAAATTTGATATGCAGGTTGATTAGACTCTAAATTATTACTCTACATTATTATTAACACATCATCATCGGGTGTCATCTTTATACACATATTTGGAGGTCAATTGGCAAATATCTTTACGATCCCATGCTGCTTCTTTGGATGCGGATAGCTCAGTTTTGTCCAGTTCTTAATATCGTCTAGCACTTTATTAACACATGTTATCTTTAATCCCGGATTAACACGGGTAACATGACCATGCTAATGTAATAGAAATAGTTTATATTATACTAGCTGTGCCAGCGACTTCGTCCGCGTGGAATAGTTATTTTGCGCATCATATTTATTTTTGCAAACAATCTCTTCGGCTTTATAAATTACAGCTGTTACCCACGACTTGAAGCGTTTTCGCAGCGCTCGCAACGGGAGCCCTCAAACATGAATAATTTTCCCCGTTTTCTACACATTTTCCATTGTTTCTTCGCTCCTATTAGTTGCAGCGTGATGTTATATAGCCTAAAGCCTTCCTCGATAAATGGTCTATACAACGCAAAAAAAAAAAACGCACTAGTAGTTCCTGAGATTAGCGCGTTCAAACATACAAACAAACTCTTCAGCTTTATAATATTATTATAGTATAGGTATAGTATAGATTTACCAAAGTCTCAAAGACTGGCGAAATAATCTGTACCAATTACTGTTTCACTATTCAGGTCGGTACTCTGAAATGCATAGTCGGAGCGAATGTGCCTACTCAAAAATGAATTAAGGTTTCGAACTTCTGTCATCAGATAGTGCCTTCAGCGAACTTACTAGTGCTGAATACGAGAAGGGCAAGAGAATAATTAATTTGGATATTCAAAGATCTTGGTGTTTAAAGTGATGAACCAGATTTTGCAGTTTTATTTAAGAGGTTATGGTAAAGATCGGTTACGAAACAAAACAAAAAAATCAATCTGTATGTATCATAGGGACAGAATTGGACAAAAAATTAATGATAAGTACAAATAATGAATCTGTAATAGTTATAGAAAGTATAACGGTGTGAAGTTTGATTTTTATATAAATGTGATATAATTAAAAGGAAATTGGCTAGAATGATAGAAGGTATGGTTAAGCGTAGGTGCTAAGATGGTTTATTTTTACCCAAATTCTTGTTTATAAGGCGTTTTAGGCCAAGATCTTAAGCATAATTAGTTGAATGCGTTATTACCTATTTGTTTATTATAGGATGATATTTTTTACACGTTTTATTTGCATACAATTTACGTCAAATTCGCGCTAAATATATGAAGATTACTGATATATCAGGCTGTAATGAAAAAATCATAGACAGTAAAAACCAAAGGTGTAGCCACTTGTAGCATTTGTTCAATCTAATTGTCCTAAAAATTACATTCCAGTGATCGGGAAAATAAAAGAGTTCTACGTTCAACTTTTGTATCGCTACAAATTTTATCAACATGCGTAATTATTTTAGTGTGGGGAAAATAATTATACTAATATTTATACTACTGAGTACGAGAAAGGCAAGAGAATAATTAATTTGGATATTCACAGCACTTGGTATTTATAGTGACGTATCAGATTTTGCAAAGAGAGGTTATAGTATAATGTATTAGTTTCATATGTACACTTTTTGGTTAGCTGTAAGTTACCTGAAATTTGATCGATTGGCGAGTATAGGGGCGGCTCCTCCGCTCCTGTCTGTTGATGTTCCAGCAAGCGATGACACGATTGTCTCATGAGCGCTCCAGACACTGAAACATACAGACTAAATAAATCATCATTATCATCATCAGTCTGAAATCGCTCACTGCTGAGCTTAGGCCTCTTTTCTTGTACGCCACCTGCGCAGATTAAATCCAGGTGCTCCCTGCGGTTATTCTAATGTCGTCAACCCACCGCATTCGTGGGTAAAAAAATAACTAAATATTTTTTTTTATAAATAAATTGAATAAAAGATGAAACGACATCGCTGGAAATGCACTAGGAATACGATAGACTACGAATATATAAATAGATATTTCTATTGTAACAATACAATGCGCGCTTGAGTGATCAAGTGGCTATGCATGCAATCAAGACGCTCGAAACATCTTGCATCTCTCTTGCTCCTTCGATGTGATTGGTTTGGTCAGTCATGCGTCTCTGTTACTCTTCAGTGTGTTTTGATTGAAGGGAATACGCTCAGAAATGGCCAAGATATCCATTGCTAGCTCGGCAGTTAACTGTAATTATTTCGTGTTGAATGCTATGCCATGCCAATAGGAATTATGACCATCGATAGGTATTTATTGACTTATACCTCTATCAATTGAATTATTTAAATAGTTATTATTTTTATTTTAGGGTACCTATATGATTATGACATCGACAATTTATCTATTTGATAGTAAATTATTGAATTGTAGACTAGATAACAAACCACAAAAAATGTGACCACAAATCAACTGATTTTAAGTAATTTGTATGTATGTGTACATTATGTACTTGTAAAGCTTTTATAATATTATGTTGTATTTAATTAGTAAACGTGTTACACCCTAGCCTGCAGCAAAGTATAACATCAGGCAGGCTGTAGTCAAACGTAAACCTAAACAAATTGGATTATTATAATAATCCAATCAGTGATAAAATCTTCTGTACATATTCACAGTCAAAACTTTTGATTATATCTTGGATTTATTGGAAATAAATGTATGTACACATACTAAACAGCTAGAAACCTAATCAAAACCATTGTTTTTTAAACATGAACACAACAATATACTTAGATGGGCGAAATAACAATATGCAAGAATGTGATATGTGATGCGTATGAACTTATTGATTCTACATTGTCCCGTGGATTTTTATAAGATTTATCCACGCAATATTGGATTTTCATTAAATGTTCAAGTGATGAACCTAATGAGTGTAGATTTTTGAGCCTGATTGTGAGTCAACCGTAGACGGGCGATTAAAACATCAGGTTATCAGAAAGAGACATGTACGGAACCTGCCAGTCGTGATTATTGTAGCTTATTTCCGAATCAATTTTAAGCCTTTGGATGTATAGAAATAATAAATTGGTATAAAGGTGTTACTGGTAACTTTTAACCTTTTAAGGGAAGAAAATTTCTCGTTATTCCATAGGTAAAAGAGTTATTATTTGCTTTTGACGTAATAAAGCCTTAAAAGTTATCATTAGCTCTGTATATAATAAAGTAGTATGTGCCTTACCTTTAATCTAGTTATTGTCATTTGACTACGACTGCTGGCCGTCTTAACTTCGACATCGTCCCTGAAACAACAGACACAGTTTCTGAACTAAATGCATTCAGCAGTAGAATCTATATGTTACGGCTAATACCCGAAGTGCGGCTACACCTAGTTTTAGCCGGTTAGAACTAGGTGTAGCCACTTAGTCTTGGTTAAACCCCGAATCGAGACATGTTTTGAAAGAAGTTGGATCCTCCTCGCTTCGCTCGTCGTCGCATGTGCGTGGTAGAAAGCAACCTAACGAACCTAATCTACCTTCTGTCACAGACAAGTGACTTCGAGTCCAACACTTGCACTACAACAGGACTTGAGACCTAGTTTTACCCGAAAACAATCGGCTAGTACTAGGTTTAACCAAGAGTAAGTGGCTACACCTAGTTCTAACCGGCTAAAACTAGGTGTAGCCGCACTTCGGGTATTAGACGTAACATATACACTTAATTATTTAGAACAACCGAATACAATATTGTAATGAAATGAATTAAAATTCTTAACTCGTTTTCTAAACTATCAATGTGAAAAAGAAACATAAGACCGGTCAACTGCCATCCCATGATTCGTGTTTATCAAGTTTATAATTAAAATTATTTATTAACTTTCAACTAAAAAAAAAGGTAATAGCCCGTCAAATAATAAGACAAAGATTTTTTAGAGAAGGTAGTATCAAAATTCTTCATGTTCAGTCTTTGAGTCAGTTAAAATAACATAATATCTGCGTCCTTTTTTACACATATTATTCTTTGATAAAATAGCGTGTAATTTATCTCTGTAACATATTTCATTCTAATCCGATTAAACGTGTAGAAGGAATACACTATTTGTGACATCTATGTGATTTATATCTGTACGTCATCAAAACAAACGTTTAGTAATCAATCAACCTTTACATACTAAGTAATTTTCCATTTCTCTTATGAAACAAAAAATAACGAGTACTTTCAATACTATCGGCAGTCCGCGTTCCAGTTTCCTCGAACACAAAAAAGATGCTCCATTGACATTTTATGCTTCAAATAAGTTCATGAAAAAGAACGCACATGCACCAACACTCATGTCTCCGCTTGTTAAAGAGTATTAAGTTTTATATGAGGCGTGAAATAAAATTGAGAGATAATAGGTTTCTGTTAAAAGGTTTCTGTGTAAAAAGGACAATATTTTGTGGCTGATGATGTCGAGTTCTAAGGCGATTTTGACTACAGCGAACGTATTTTCAAGATCAGATACTTATTTCAACTTAATTATATACCCAATTGCAGCAGTATTTCTCGAGTACAGTAAGTCACTGAAAGTTAAATGTAAATATCACATACTAGTAATACTGCCAAAAACTGATGTATTGATTACAAGTTCGCTAAAAAACCCATGATTGCAATTAATATCAGCGCAATATTTAGCAGAATAGCCTCGTTTTTCATTGTGATTTTATGAAACCTTTTAAATGTCTCTGAATAAACATAAAGTGTCAGGAATTTGATCCCGGCCGCGTTTTCAAATATAAAACCGGTGGAAAAATGCGCTCGTAACAAAACTCTCAATCATCAAGGGTTCGAATATTGTTTTATCTTTTTTATCGCAGTTCGAGGAGAAAAACCGGATGTTAAAAATATTTTCCATTCTCTGTATTATTTCATGGTAACTGCGTTGAAAACTAAAAGTTTTGCGTAAACTACGGAAACTCTCTACGAAATAATATTTGCCCTTTCACTCCTTTATTGCATAAACACCGCAAACATGTTTGCGTGTGCCACTTCGTTCACGTATGTACTAGTTTTGTCTCTATTTGTTTCATAAAAAGTTAAAGAGCATGAATTTACGTTTCTTTTTATTTGTGTTAGATACACAAATACACCTGAGACGGGATGGCGCGGGCGTGACTTAATATTATTTTCGGTGAAAAATCTCAGACTTTCTATGGTTTGTTTTGTTCTAATGACGCCCAGAGAAATAACAGGTATTCAGTCTAAATATGTAGACCGACTCCATGATTTGGGAACAATTAAATATTATCTATTATATTTTATTTTTGGCTGGGGTTATTTGATTGCAAAAACAACTTTGTATCGATCAATCTATTGCGGTAGTGAGAAATCACCATTGACAATGGATTAGTCGACAATTGTGGAGGTGGGAAACAATTCATATTAATATACATGCGCTTATTGTCATAGCTAGATTAATTTTAATCACTTTTGTTAATTTAAGTTAATAAACAATTTTAATTACAATATTAAATTAATTTTAATTATTACATTAATAAATTTAATCACACGTTCCAATGATTGACGTCATATGAGTAGTGCTCATTGATTAAAAGCTCACGTTTTACAACCTATTGTACAGTTTTATGCATTAATACACAGATATTACTATGTCAAGGAATTTTTATAACAAAACCTTTGGTTAACGAACAACATTGACCTAAACAAGGTAACATGTAATGGTTTTCTATGGAACCGTAATAATAAAACCACTGTGACTAATCTGATAACCTAGGTACATACAGGTAGGTATTTGCATGTAGTATAGTTAGGTTAATGAGTGTTTACTCTATTCAACAATAATTATTGTGTACTAATGGATAAATACGATATATATTATATATATATTTAGTTTATTATGCACCAACGATTCGAACGGTCTTATCAAATTAGGGTTTGAAGTTAGACTGCTTACATAGATTTTAAAAAATAATATAGATAATTCTTTATTGTAACACAAGACGGAAATAGAAAATAAAGAACAGAAAGCCTACTTATTATAGTGCCACAAATGTCGGCCTTTTCGTTACGAGCGAGCTCTTCCCGGCAAGGATTGGAAGGTAAATCAATAAGTTGATAAACTGTATAATTTGGTTTTTCATTTTGTACTTATTGGCAAGGTTAATTTCTTCAAAGCATGTTTTCTAAAGTAGATACTTATGTGTATAAACATATTTTCTACTTATATTTTGAAACTGTAATTCATTTATTTATTTTCAGCTTTCAATTTTTTTTACGTGGGATAGGTTTACGTTTGACTACAGCCTGCCTGATGTTAAGCATTACTGCAGCCTAAGGTGTAACACGCTTACCTAGAAAATACCTTTTAACTCTAAATTTTGAAGACCCCTGGATTGTAGCGCGCAGGAAACACAGCTAAGCTGGTAAAGTGTTCCAAAGCTTTGCCGTCCGTACAATAAACGTAGAGGCAAAGCGCTGTGTTCGATACTTCGCCACTTCCACCATAAAACGGTGCCTACCTGCTGACTTTCAGCTTGTATTTAGTTAACATTTAATTGTTAAAGGTTTCATTGCTATTGGTTTTGTTAACATTATTTGTGTATTAATTACTTATACAATTAATATTACGTAACCAAACAGCATTTTCCCCGACCACCGAAATAACGTATATTCTAGTTGCCAGAAACCCCTATTTGACAAAGTCCAACACCTGTCAATTATTGACCACTAGTCTGCTTATTATCTGTAGTATTATGGCACTATGAATGCAAACCGACCGGCATTATTGTGTGAACAATATTATCCAGAGAACTAACTGTGTATAATTTGTATATCAACCTTTTCATCAACTGTTTATTCAACACGGACTGATTAGCTTCATAAAGGTGATATATTTTAACGCTTATATTTAAACAACTTTTTATGGTAGGCAATTTTGAAGTGATAAGTATCCGAAGTGATAAATAAATAGGTAATAGTTTATCGCAGGTGGCAGGATATACCAGGCAGAATATACCATAATGTAGCTTACCACCATATGTGGCATATTACAATGTTTGCGTATGTCTGCTCCTGAATGTGTTACTTTTTCACGGCTAAACAAATAAACCGATTAATATGTTTATTATTGACATGTATTACTTATTATTCCGAATTATTAATATTATTCCGCGACAGAACCACGCAGGCTGCTAGTTTGGCATATACGTTATGGGATTTTTACACCATTGTTTGAATTTAACCATCTATATGTTACGATATCCTCGGATACCGATAGCGTATATTTGTCATTTGCATTGTCAGGTTGTGGGCGATCGGTAATCAAGCCTAACACGAACCCGTATGTCGCTATAGGACATTGTAGCGTATTCAGAGTTACACAAATGATAGCAGACGTATTAGTTGGTTAGAGTCGGGTATTAAGCCCGTTTCAATGACATTATGATAGCTTGGATAAACGATAATAAAGCTTTTTGGAAATGTTTGAATGCAGTTTTTAGCCGAAGGCAGTATTAGCAAACAGTGTTCAAATTTTGAGCAATGTATGTGTAGCATTTAGTATTATGAAGATATAAACTTCTAACAGACGCTATGTCCAGTCTCATTTAGAACTGTTCCATCGTCTGTCTCTCGCCAAACGACGCAAATATACGAGTAGAGTTTAAACTCTTTTTCTACGAGCTTCAGGTGACTACAATGCTGGTGTTAAGCATCATGATTAGTGAAAGCTACGAGATGTCTAACGAATGCTCTGCGAGGTAAACAGTTTAAAGAGGTACTCATCGCTTCAGGTAAGCATCTAATATGTAATGTGTACCTATTTAAATATTTACTCACAGAAAATATTTATTTCTTAGGAAAAAAAGATTATGGTAGAGATATCTAAGAAATCTCTCTTTATGGTTCTTACAATGAAGGTATTTTAGACGTAAGATATTTTTTACGTGGGGTAGGTTTACGTTCGACTACCCACCTGCTGTTGTTTGTTTTGTTTGCATTTTAATAAATAAAAAACAGGAGTAGTCTTTAGTACTAGCGTTAAATTTATGTTTATGGATCTATAGTCTAGTTCTATTGTTCCCGGTCATATCACCTAAACAATGTCCGGCTGCTGGTGGCACTTATCCCTCTCAAATTTATTTTAGTCTCGCTAAATAAATAGACAATAGAATATGGCTATTCCATTTTTTATTGCTTCTCTGTTGTGTATTGTCCAGAACTCATATGAAATTCAGGAATGTACGAATGTAAGTCGAACATTGAACCCATGGCTCGGTCTAGTGATTTATCCGCTCAGAATATCCATAGTATGGCCACTCTGTGTATAGGTGTTGACCACGCCTGTGGCGCAGTGGTTTACCTTTATAGGTATGTTTCAAAGGCAACATGTATAAGACGAGCTCGCATCTTATCTCAATGCGGTTAACAGCAATATGTACAGTCGATGGATCCAAACCACATCCACATTGAAATCAACCGACACAAGTGGTACTTTGGACGAATTTATAAAGGCTTTATTACGTTAGTTTACTATTGTAAACAATACATGTACATGTATCTTCTGACTTGTAACTATGGAGTTATGAATAAATAATTTGTATTTGTATTTGTACGTCGGTATCTATTCTTAACCCCAAAGTATCTAAATTATTTTAATGAAACTTGCAGAGTTCTAGAAACATATTTTAGAATTTATACAAAAAATATTTTTATATCTCCTATAATTTCTGAAATATATGTTCGCAAATATACTCTCAGGAAATTGAGCGCGTATGTTTAGAGGTGTCATTAGATTTGATATAATTTTTTGCAGTTCCATATTATGTAGGTGCTTAATTTTGCTTTTATTCTCGAAAAACAAAGTGAAAACGTTTGATTATACAGCAACCACGACTATGTTTAGATTTGAGACTATGTTGGATTATAGTATTTATTTTACAGGAATATGGAATATTCGTCCTGACGCGGAGAAAAAATAAGTTAAAACTTAAAAGGTAAAACTTAAACGAAGATATCAGAATGTTTCTTATTAAAACGCTCATTAAAGATAGTAATCCAACACTCATACATTTGTTATTTGTGCTTTGTTTTCGACAACTTTTGACAACATTTAGAATTGGTCAAACACCCCTAGTATTTATTTTATGATGTCGTTGCAGTCACTTTTTTGATGGATGTACATATGTGCAATAAAAGTAGTATATTTCATCAGTGTAGCGATTCACCCGATAACGATGGAAAGTGTTCAAAATCCACCAACCAAAGAAAGATTCCTAACCTGACACATTTAATTAATTTGATAGTGATACCCACAAATAAAAATTAAATACAGAGGCTTCCCTAATGCGACCACCAATGTCATACATTAGTCATTAATCCACATATTCAACCGCTGAGGGGAATAAAGTCTCGATACCACAGTTACATAAAGTTACTCAATTCAAACTAATATATAAGAAATATTAAAAACATTAAAAAAATGAAAACCCATCTAAACTAAATAAATATCTAACTTTATTAACAATAATAAAATAATTATCTAAATTTAATAAAAGTCTAACGACTGACTTTAAAACATGTTTTGAATAAAGACAAAATAGACTAAAATATGCACCCCTGTGCTTAGATAACCTATACTAAGTACCTAACAGTAAACCTTTACAGATGCAGATACCGAGCAGAGATTTTCAATGGCTACGCTTTCAAGGCGTATTAAATAGTCTATCAAAAGAAGTTAGTTACAAACGACATGCACAGTCAAAGAAATATATTATATTTCAAAGCTACGTGCTACGAAGATGGGCGTAGCTAAGACGCTACGCTCAAAGGTCTACGGCGTAGAACTGTCTATGAAGCGACGAAGAGAATGCTACACCAAACGATTTCTGTAACTAGTGGGGTGGAATAGGATTATCTGAAGCATTGATGTCTATACATAATATAATAAAGCTGAAGAGGGTACAAAATTTGTTAAGCAACGTTATAATCTACGATCTAGCGCGCTTGCCTAGAAGAAACCGGTTTAACTCTACATCTTCCTTATGTTACATTTCAGCAGTTTTAAGAATATTGTCTGTTTATCTGTTTACTAGTAGTAAAAATCCACTAGTATAAGTTCTAGTGGATGTCTGCAGCGTTGCTCGTATAACCATAGAGAACTTATAGTCTCCGTGTAAAATTAAACTCTGCTTCAGTTGCATGTGGTTTAAATAGCAATTTCCTTTTTGTTTATGTATCTAATGGCATAAAACAAACGTAATAATTCTACTACCCATTAGTAAAAACCGCGTTAAAATCGGTTAAGGTCGTTTATTTAAGTTTAGTTAAATTAAAATGAAATGTAACTTACGGTAGGCGCTATAAAACAACTTTTATGAAAAAATAAAAATCTTTTAAAATCAATCATAATCAATCATTATTAAGTTTGTTGGTATGTATATTTGCCCAATCTTGTGCAGTGTATATCTATCTATACATGTATGTATGTATGCTCTCACCCGTGAATACGCAATGCGGGATCTGTTTAATGCACTCAACATACATATGTACATTGTACCATAGACAAAGTATATTGTACATATGGTTGATGTTATGGGTGTACGTTAATTTTTGGAGGTACTTCGAATTGATAGCAGGACACGTTCCAACAATTTATAGAAATTTTGTCTGTTTCTCTGTTTATCTGTGTCACTGTTTATTTTAACGCTCATCACCCAAAACGGCTAAACGGATCATCATGAGATTAGGTTAGTGTGTAGTATGAGCTCTTAGAAGTGTCATAGGCTACTTTTATCCCGAAATAATGCGAGAAAGCGAAACACAGCTAAAACTGTTATCGATTTAAAGTTTCTAATATGTTTTATGTATAGATTTTGACCCTCTTTAGCTTTATTATATGTATAGATAACCCGAGCAAAGCCGCGGGCAACAGCTACTTTTTTATGAGTTTATTCCTAATCTGACACAGTGTTACAAGGGGTGTGTCAGGTTAGGAAACACTCAAAGCGTCTTCGTATGAGAGTGGACAATTCTGGTGGCTATAGATTTTTTTCAAACCAAGCTAGAAAATTGACAAAAAACAATAGAAAGAAAAGCATTATAATACGAAGTTGAGTATAATTTTCGTGAGCGCTGACTTTACAACTGAGAAAGTAAATGATCGTCTACATAAGAGTTCAACTTGTATCTGACATTGAGATACAGGTCGGCGGCCCTCACCGATCTGGTGTCAAAAGTACATAGACAAGGACATAAGTTACAAGCAGAGTGTCGCAGACTCACTCGCCTAACTTTCTACAAATATCACTTTACACATTTAATATAAGTATTTTTTTATCCCCAAATTCTTTCTAATGCTTTCGTCAAAAAAAATATGGTGGACACATTGGCGGCAATAATTGTGCGATACAAATAGCATTCATTGACTAACATCATTACATAGTATAAAGCAAAGTCGCTTCCCGCTTTAATCCCTATGTATGCTTAGATCTTTAGGACTTCAACACAACGGGTTTCTACGCAGATTTTTTCAATAGATGAGTGTTTCAGGAGGAATGCTTTTATGTATAATAACACGTGTGAAGTCGCAGGCAAGAGCTAGTGATAAGTAAGAATTTGATGTATTGTGCCGAAGTGGGTGTTAAGTCCATTCTTTTCTTTTTTTGACTAGGAAGTCTTATGTTTGACTACAGCTTTAGTTTTTATACTTCTTCTTATCGAATGAGCTGAGCATCAAGCCGCCCTAAGGGTTTCTGACATGGCTTAACGACTGCCGTACTAGACAAACAGCCGGGACCTACAATTTAATGTTTAATTTAAGTTTTTAAATTATACTTAGTGTTAAATTGAGAATCTATCGTGCCTACGTATTGTGCTAGCTCTAGCCGAATAGTTAAGCCCTTGTTACACTAATAATGCGCGTATTTTGTGTCCGACCATCAGTGAAATTAACTGATTGTGTGTTTCATAATTATAATTACAATTTGGTAATATGCCTAATACGATAAAAGCTGTATTGTTGAGCAATAATGCACAATTGCCGGGCAACATAAACTTGTTTGCAAGGTATTTTGATTTATTGCTGGTTTACAAACTACATACATACAGATAATTTCCTAAAAATTTTATAAATAACATAGCCTGCCCTCCACAACACAAGTTATCCTAGTGTGGAGTGCAGTGAACATATTGTTATAGTTCATAAGTGTTTCACTTAAATAAATTATTTATTATTATTTAATATAATGTATGATATAGGTCGCCCAATGTCCCTGGTTACCTTCCACCTTTATGTAAATTATGTTCTTTTTATTTGGTGTACAATAAAGTATATTTGATTTGATTTGATTTGATATATTTAGTATTACGACCTGATCTGATCTCTTCTATAAAAAAAACGATGCATAGATAAAAAATCATGCTTACAAATTTATTTACGAAAGAAACGTATAAATTATACAGGGTTTACATTATATAGCTACTTATCGTGGTCAAAATGTTAATGTCAAATGTTTTTTTTTTATTTGTTATCTTTATTTCTATTCTATCATCTTCAAGCAACACCTGTAAAAATGGTTTATTTTATTATCTATTTCTGACATGTCTTAGCCACTGCGGTACTATAGAAAACCAACAGTTTTATGAGTCGAATGCGGTTGCCTCCGCTATCTGTGCTACGGGCGCTTTATAATGTAATGTGTTGTTATGTAGGTATTTAAATAATTAAAGCTAAATTTATTTACCATAATTTACAAATAGTAGTTTATGTAACTGTCATATAACGAAGGGTATTAAAACACGAGTGTGAGTTAATAGTAACGAGTGTTTTAATACCCGTGTTATATGCAGTTGCATACACTACTTTATCTTCACTAATGCAATTAATCAAACAACAAGAGTAAAAGCTGACAATAGTTTATCGTACGTGTATTGTCACAGTGATTTTGCCGCCATTAAAATCTAACCAATGAGAGCGCAGCTGCGCGCATCAATAAAACGCGACCAACCTGATTGGCCCTGCAATCAGGTTGGTCGCGTTTTATTGATGTTATAATGAGATATTACGATATCGATGTGGATATTATACCATCATGTGAAATTGCTTAAATGGAGTGTTTTGTTGTCTGCGCTATAACAGTAGTAATTATAAGTCAAGTATTGGAAACATAAGTAGAATGTTACAACATTAGTGTAGATAAATATATTAATGTTGGTGTACATCATTGACTTCACCTATTTGATTCAATACGTTATTTGATTCAAGAAAAATAAAGAAATAAAAGATAATAATGATAATGTAATAAAATAAATATGTATGTACTAAGTAAAGTAAGTTATTTAGCAGAGCAAAGCATTTTTGACGTTAAAAATAAATAAATAAATAAATATTCCGGGACATTGCACACATCGCCATCTAGCCCCACACTAAGCAAACGCTTGTGTCGCGGGTACTAGATAACGGATATAATACTTATATACTTTTCTTTAATATTACCCTAATTTTGGATTGCCTAAGTCAAGCAAGCAATAAGAACTTCTTAGATAGCGTCTTAATAAGACGTACATAATTTATAGTTTAAACAGGTTATACACTTTTTAATGCAACAAGTTATTGTATTTATTTTAATCGATGTTATATTTTTTCTTCTGTTTGTACGTATGTGATATTGATTGATAAAATTTGAGTCTAAAAATGAAGTAAGGAAAATATGTAAAAAAAAATATTTTATAACAGTTTAAATTTCAGTTTGATAGGTAACTAGTATTTTTGATGTATGTGTAACAATAAGTTTCTTTAATAGACGCGCATGTTCATTTATTTAAGTTTTATAATCATTTATTTTCAGAAACTTTAAAAAGTTAATTTATAAAATATCAAAATACCTAATCTTTACAACATATTTATACTAACGAACGAAATATAAAACGAACAAGAACCTAACTGATCTAAAGCTACTCGTATCATAACTTTAAATTTATTTGTCAAATGCTTTTCTATTCAACTTACTACTAAACTTCTTTGACGTGTATTCGATTGAAAGCGTATTCTTATTTGACTGTTCCGTTAGCTTAGTTGGTAGTGGCTCTGCCTTCTAATCTAGGGATGCGGGTTCGATTCCCGCATAACACAAGTAATTATGAATATTAAAATTTGTAATTACTTGTGTTGGGTCTGGTCGTTTCTATGTATAATAAGTATGTATTTACAAAAGAAAAGTATACATGTATTATATCCGTTATCTAGTACCCATGATACTAGCGCTAGCTTAGTGTGGGGCTAGATGGCGCTGTGTGATATGTCCTGAAATATTTATTATTTATTTATTTATTCCTAAAACGTATCAATCTTATTAGAATAAAACGAGTCTGGCAAGTACTGTATAGAAGGACCTATGTTGTAGATTTACGATCATAAATAATGCAAGACATTCATGGCCCCAATGCTATTTACCTTAAACATCTTTAGACAACAAATATCGACGACGTAAAGCTAAGCTAATAAATGATAAGGCTTACATTTCCAGAATACGTTGAGTTAAAAGTACTAACTAAAAAACTTTATTGAGCGAATGATAAGTTTTTTTTTTTTTTTTTATTATTTTCTAAATTGTCAATGTGAGTTA
This sequence comes from Macaria liturata, assembly GCA_964023185.1. Lineage (NCBI taxonomy): Eukaryota > Metazoa > Arthropoda > Insecta > Lepidoptera > Geometridae > Macaria > Macaria liturata. The sequence continues at coordinate 3,013,465 of OZ026808.1, forward strand.
GAAAATATAAGAGTGATTCACACAACACTGTTTACAGAATTATGAATCATCGATTTTTAAAATAGTAAAAGAAATAAAGCACTTTTTATTTAATTAGTCGTAGGTTCAACTTTATTACTCAAAAGTTTAATGTGTATTTGTAAACAGAGTCACCACTAAATAAATCTGTAAAAGAAACAATAAAACATAAAAAGAACAATCGCCCACACATTCGCACGCAAGCATTTCGAAAGAGCAGTAGCTAAATTGGAATTCGCTCAATGGCTACAATATACACAACAAAATCACACAATCCATGAGACCATTAATTACATTTGAATACATAAAATTAAAAGCAGCGAAGGCGGCAGGATTCCCTCAGGTAACATGTGCTTTTTTCAAACGTAACGGACGAATATATATTATGCAATTGCAGCGTCAGGTAGTCAGTGAGCGATCGGTCGGCGATCACGTGCTGATACTAAGTAGGAGCAGAATCCTCTCCCTCCACTGCAGATGGAGCTATGTAGGCCATCCTTGCTGCATGTAGCTCCATAACCCGTTTCGGCATCTTACAAGCTTTTAATATTTAATTCAAGGTTCTGCCAGCTCGACGGTATCAGTTAAACTCACTTAGAAAATGTCGGATCATGTTTCGTGTGATTTTGTCTCGTGCCTTCGAAAACAATTGAAACAACTCACCGATACGAGCGCGATATCAATGAAGCGGTCCGATACTACCAACTTTTTGACGGTGCCAATGTAATAAAAATCACAGTTTCCCGATAAAGTTTTGAATAGTGCGAAATCGCGGGCGGAGGGGCCGCCGCTTGGTGTAGAGCGGTTCGCGGAAACGGGGCCCGATTTCCGCAAATCGTCGGGAGTGTTGGGGCCGGCGCGCGCCGCTCCCGCAGTGTGCGCTCGGGCGGTCGAGGGCGCGACGTGCTGCGGCCGATCGGGACGGCACAAGAATGCAGTCGTGGAGCGTAATTGTCGCGCGCTAGGGGCGGGCGCGGCACGGCGCATGCGCGGCCTATCGACCGCGGCCGTGCCTACGTCGTTCCGCGGCTGCACCCGCTGTTATCTTGAGACATCCGAGCGCGGCCAGAGCTCTCCTGCCTGCTGAGAGCTGATCGGCCCAATTACTTGCTAGATTGCATTCGAGAGCGTTCCTCGTAAATAAAATCGGACGTCACTTGAACGCCCACCACACGCTGCAAAATGTGTGCTACATTTTAGGGTTCTGCGTACTCTCAACTCACTTATCTTAGATTTTTTATGAACATTGAAGTTAATAATTATCGTTTAAATTTCGACTTTATTATAATAGTTCATGCAAATAATAACAGTCTGAAATGTGATGTTTGATACGTCACGTAATAAAATTAGGATTGAAATTAGCCGATATTAGGACTATAGTAATTACCACAATTATGACAATATAAATTATTGACAAGAAGCCGCTATTTTTTTTTTTTTCTGGGATTTTTTCTTTTTATATTTTCTCCTTCTCTTTGTTTCTGTAAAATAGAAAAATAAAGAAGTATTTACTTTCATATTAAGTAACTATTTATAATGACTATTTTTTTTATTGGAAAAGTGTTACTCACATTTCAAACTTGGGCATTAGGTATTTATATAGATTTATTGTAAAGAAATAAGCGGAACACGCATCCTTCGTTTATTCGTCTTATTTTATAAAGTGTTCTAAAAAAAATATATTGGTATTGTGTGTAAATAATTTTGTAATGACGAAAATAAAGTTAAGTTCAAAATTCGACTGTTTTTTTATTAAACATGTAAGGAACAGGTAGTTTTATTTTAAGTTATTTGAAACTTGCGTTTGTCTGTAATTTAGTTATAGTCAGTTTTATTTGCGCAAAAATCTTTTTATGCAGCATTTACTTTGGCTAAAGTTGATTTTTAGGTTTACATTCTAGTTTTTTTTTGTCAGTAATTTTTATATAATAACATATTGCAATAATATATGTGTAAATCTTTTAATTATCACCTGCTACACACTGCATTATTTTAATACTAACTAATCGGGACAAACGTGTGCAAGTGTGTGCAAAACATTAGAACAATGTTGAACTCAAAATTTATTAGCAACACACAGACAACAATTCTGAAACTACGTGCCCTCAGTCAAATATATGTTTTATAGGTTTCCTTTGAACACTTGATGCTAGTGTGTAAATATAACACTACACAGGTTGAATGTTGTTCTAGTGTTGTTTACAGTATAGTTATACTAGAGCTGATTCAAAATCTATGCCATTTTTTGAACTAAAAAAGGTTTGCACTTTTCCATAGTTTGCCTGATGATCATTAAAATCAGGCAGCCTGTAAGTAGTCAAACTTACGTTTATCATAGCCGTGTTTTATTTTAAATAAAAAATGGGTTCGTACTTGACTGTTATTCGCCAGATGGTAAGCAATTATTGCGGTCTTGGGTGGAGCGTGCTTACCCAGTAAGAACCGATTCACTCTCGCCTTAAAGATCGCATTTTTTTTATTAAAATAATAAATTAAAGAAAAACCGGCTAATACGTATACAAAACTTTTACCGTCTTATTACAAAAAAATGGTTTGTTCTAGGCTTATGTCAGGTAATACGAAGTTCAGGGTTGTTACCGTAACAAGAATTCTTATTACAAAAACAGGACTAAGTCAAGACTTGTTGCTACAAAGAACGATCCTAAGTTTAAATATTATACCATCTGTGGTAGCAAAAACACGAAGTTTTTTTTTGTTGGCTATAACTACGTTATGTGCCAGTTTTCAAGTTAAAATAACCGTCAACGAAAATATTTTAGCGTCTTTGACGTTGTCATTAAATTTTTTTTTTTTTTTTGGTTTCAAAAAGTTGCATTATTTAGCAACATATCAATGGATTCAAAAAATAAAAAACGAGCCGCAAACTGGTACTGGTGGCTTTATTAATTTATTTCATTTTAAGTACATTGCCTTGGAAAGGAATTAAATTTAACATCTACTGCAAAATATACTTATACTGTAAGTTTAGTTTACTAAATTTATTTATTTCTGGTGTGGGCTTAATGCAGTAAAAATACAAAAGTTTTAAAAATTAAAAGTTATACTTGAGGTTTAATTTAACATTTGCATATTTATTTTATTACATAATTTAGATTAAGAAAACAAATTGATCCAGTTTAGTTTAAAATATTAGGTAAAAATATCATTTGTACATTTTACTATAAATTTGTTTTAATCCATAAATATTAGAAATGTGTATTATAATTTATTTTAGTACATTAAACAGTTTAAACTTCACTGATTACAGTAATACCTATATATGTTGCTCAAGATATTAGGTATACAACAATCACACAAATTCTTTTTATAACAATCCAAATCTATACAAAACTGTCCAAAACCAAACAGTTTTTAAACGATTATTAGAACACAATAACAATATTTAAAATAAATCAATATCACCTCTAACTAAACGTCAGAATTGTTCCATACTTCAAATCCAGTTTAGAACAGAGTTAAACCATAGTTAAACTAGGTGTCGCGGCAAACTAAGTTTGGATCATCGGAAGTCCGAACTATCGCGTTAGTCGTCGTTTAGATTAGATTAGAAGGCAGAGCCAATACCAAAGGCCAGTCGATATCTTCTATGATTTTGACACTTGAGCTTTATTATAATGTAAATAAATAAATATTTCAGAACATATCACACAGCGCAATCTAGCCCTAAGCTTACGCTTGTATCATGGGTACTAGATCACGGATATAATACTTGTATTTTTTTTTTGTAAATACATATTTATTATATTATACATAGGAATGAACTGACTCAACACAATTGGTGTATAGATAGATATAGACGGATAAATTATCAAATACAATTTCTTAAGTAGCACAGTTTTCATCATCACCATCATCTACAGCCGGTTTTTTCTCTCTCTTGTCATGCCAACAGACTCAGTTCTGTGCCAATAGTACAGTTTTAGTGTTTATCAATACAATTAAAGTTAAACATTTTCATAAAGTAAGTACAAAACTTTCGTGTCGGGAAGTTTATCAGCGGCTTAACTACTACGTAACTTAGTGAAATTTTCGGGTATTACGTACTGCTTTTTGCAAGTTCTGCACATAGTTCTGGGAAAAAGCACCTAGGTTTTACTCAGAATCTTGTTTGAAAAGGAAAAACTCGGAAAAAATTATAGAGTTTTTCATTCATACATGTTTGACAAAGAGACGTTAGTTTTTTTTACATGAGATTGGCTCACGCTTCACTACAACTTGCCTGATATTAAGCAACGTTATAATCTATCATATAGCGCGCTAGCCTTTGCAATTACTTTTACTTTAGACACACTTTTTTACAGATTGCTTTTTTATTTTGACAGCAATTCCATTGTAGTTCAGAATTCAATTTATGTAGTTGTTATTAATTGAAAAAGGCATACACAGATCTACGGCCCAAAAAGAACACGTATTTTGATCTCTAAACAACCAAATTCAAACGTACTTTTGTCAAATGAACATAAAACAACTGTACTGACCAATTCACTAAAAAGTTTCCCTCGTCGTATGTTGGGAGCTACGAAAAAGCGAGCAGTGTTGATTTTCACTTTAAGCACCGTCTGTTTGGCTGTTTTAATATTCGACATATTTAAAATAATTTTACTAGGTACTTATTTTAATATTGGATAAACACTTTAGATCACTTATAAAATAGATTTTTTTGTTATCCCCTGACTCTCAGAGCAAGCAGATTTGTCCGAGCGCGACATCAAATTAAAAACTGTAGGGTGGTTGAATAAAAGAACAATGCTTCAGGATTCTTTATTCATTTGTAATCTTTACAATTTCCCCGTCTGTCTGTTGTATGTTTGTATGTTTGTTTGTTTAGATCTTTAAAACTACCCAATGGATTTTGGTCCAATTTGATAGAGTGATTCAGTTGTATGTATAATAACATGCTTATATATGTTACGGTAAATGTGGATAATGCGGTAATTATGTATAATTACCGGTAATTATGCATAATTACCAGTGCTCTCGGTAAAAGTGGTAAAAACTTTCGAATTAATCACATTTACCGGTAATTATATATAATTACCATACCCCTTTGGTTAATGTAGTGAATAATGAAATCAAACATCAGAATCAAAATATTTATTAGAATAAATACAAGTATAAATAAAATAAAAAAATCGCACGAGTATAGAGTTTCGGCAAGAAGGCACCGTTATACATTTAAAGGTTCCAAAGACTCCCCCTGAATTATAATTTGTCGGTCTTGAAGTCGAGAGTAAACCGGTTTCTTCTAGGTAAGCGCGCTAGATCGTAGATTATAACGTTGCTTAACATCAGGCAAGTTGTAGTCAAGCGTGAGCCTATTTAGGCAGATACCAAATGAAGGCGGCACTTTAAATCTAGTATAATAATTTCACCAACTAACTAATACATCCATATATAAATCAATTTATTTAATAAGAATATATTAGGTCCTTACATTTGAAATTGGCGTTTGTATGGGAGGAACAAAAAGTCGAATATTTTTTAATATAATATATTTAATTAATCAAAGTATGAACCATTGTTTTCTATGCACTTTTGCCATCTCATAGGTAGTTCATTGATTAGGTAGTTCATTTAATTCACTACATTTACCGTGTGCGTTGGTAATTATGTATAATTACCGGTAATTATGCATAATTACCGATTACTTACATTTACCGTAACAACTGAGGGGAGTCACGACCCTCAGTCATGAGGAAATACGACTCAAGAGAGAGACCGTCATTGGGAACGTTTTGAAAAACAGTGCTACCAAAATTGCAGCCAAGGGAACTCTTAAACAGCCTCTACGTCTCTACTATTCGCAGTCAGAGTGATTTTCAGATGCGAGATAAATTGACAGGCTCACGTCATCGGCCCACGCTCGTTGACCTGCGAGCGCAGTGGATTGAATAGATTTGATCCACTTCCATCAAATGCGCAACAGCGGTTGGAATTATGTAGCCGCCTGTCTATGTTACTAACTCACTGGCTAATATTAATATATTTCATTAATTTAATGTATATTTTAAATTTAAGGTTGAGGCAAAGAGATTTTGTTTGTTTTTGATGTTTAAGAATCAATTATTTTATTATGTATTATTGTTTAGGATAATATATTTTGTTATAATTTAAGGTATTTTTTAAATTTAAGGTAAAGAGATTTTGTTTGTTTTTAATGTATGAGAATAAATTATTTTATTATGTATTATTGCTTAGGATAATATGTTTTGTTGTTTATTTTCTACATACTTACACATACTTGTATACAATTTTTGTAAATTTTGTTGCAATAAACTCAACCCAGTTGCAAATGGATCATCATCTCATAGACAATAGGGAGGGAGTATTCTTAACTCTTTCTAGCCTAAGATGGGTTCGTAAGAACCCGCGTGTCGTGGTTGTAGTCGAGTAAAAATTGTACCTGCAACCACTAACTACAGCGAATAAACGCAGTGGGGTTTTAGTCGGTTGGAGCCCGACACTAGTGACACTACCTACACAAAGCCCCCGATTGCTGCGTGTAGGTGTCCGTTCCGGATTTCCCCACATAAAAAAAAAAAAGTTGCAAATGGATCAACTATTGATGAGTTAGTACTGTAAAGTAGTTCTGTCAAAGGCCCCTATGGTGTTTTAAAAACTTTGACATCAGAGCTGGCCACTTTCCTATAAGCTTACTTTTTTTCTAGTCACCAAGCCGTGTAAGTACATCCTAGGGCAGTGTGAAAAAAATGAACACCAGAGCTCTCTCATTCGATGTTACATTACCCAGGTGTGTGGGGCATTAGTGTTGGACGGTAAACAGTTCTAGGCACAGTATAGCTACCAGTCACTTAGGGCTTGCGAGATCAATCCTCGAATCTAGGCTCAATCTCAACTCGGTCAAACAATAGGACAAGTATCAAAAATGATATGTAACTATATAATACCTATATATAAGGAAGAGCTCTGTTTCTTTTTCCCTTCTTTCGAATTCTAGTGTGGAGAGTTAATCAAACCGCCCTAAAGGCCTCTAACTTGATTTAACGATTGGTACTGTAACAACAGCGACCACACAACCTATGTGTGGTCGCTGTGTAAAAAACAGCCGAGACCAACAATTTAACGTGTCATCCGACCTACAGAAGCACCCATAATGGAATGTCACTTTGTGGTCATCTATCCAAGGACTGACCACATCGAGAATTGCTTAACATTAGCTAGCTGAACTACGAACTCTGCTGTTATTATTTTAATATTGTGAATACTCGCGCCAACTAATTACGCAAATTTGTAAACATAATGTTTTACAATGATCATTGTTTCAGAAAAATAAAATGTGCGTATAATAAATAAATAGTTTCTATTACAGATCAAATATCTCAAATTTGTAATTTCATTTTGGTTGCAGGTAAGTTTGAACCCCTCTCTCAAATGAAGGGGAGAAATCTGTCCACAAAATAAAATTAAGTTACATAGGTATACTATTAAAATAACATAATAAAAATAACATGTATTATTATAAGTATATGTAAAAATAAATTTGTAAAATGATTTCAAGAGAAATAAAAAGTATTTTTCTCGCACATGGACAGGGAAAATCATAAGGGCTCTCGGATTTTTTCAGTACAGATTACCGCGAGTCTAACGACGGCGCTGTGTGCTATGAAAAATAAAACCTATTTATAAGGCTTCGAAAATAAATAAATAATAATATGTTATATATTTTTTATATTTAGTTGACCATACATTTCTGGCAAGTCGTGACCATCAATGTGGCGTATTCTTGGCGCAATGTAAAATGTGACTTACCATAAATGACGATTATTATGAATTATTGGTCAATAAAGAATCTGAATCTGAATAAAATCATTGCCATCCAACGTGGCAAAGCCACCAGCATGTTAGGAACGTTACGTACAGACGATAATTTTTTTGGAGGTGTTATATTTGATAAATTAGTTACAAAAATAAAATAAAAATAAAAAAATAAAAAAGCCTTTATTTCTATCACATTATTTCACACTACTTATATCAAAATTGATATGATAAGTTAGTTAGACCGTCTTATTACAAATCAAGCTTTAAATATTGATTCCTGCAGCCCCATTTCACCATCGTACGAGTAAGGGTTCGGCAAGGAGTTGTGGTTCCAAAGACTCGCACCAAGCGTTTTGCTTAAATATATAAATAAATAAATCGCAGTAAGGAACCTTAGACTTGGCTTAACTAATTCTAGAGATTTCATTACTTTTTAGAGATAAACAAGCAGCTCTATCGAGACTTGGCAAATTTTTTACAGAATGTTTTTGGTGGGATAAATGTTTTACATTATAAAGCTTGTCCCTCAGCCCTTCCCTAGCGGGACTTATCGACGGGGTGAGTGTACGCACGCGCGATCTTTCTGCTACAAATGACCAATGAAAGAAACACGATGACTAGGTTAGGGACCGCCGAATCCGTGCCGAAATTAAACATACAATCAATGCTATGCTTTAGTAAAATGAATGAAATTACTACTGGACGCCCGCGGCTTCACTCGCATTATTTGGAGTTAAAAGGTAGCCTATGTATGACACTTCTAAGACCTCACACTACGTACATACCAAAAGTCATGATATATTTTGCGTTAAACAGATAAACGGCAAAAAATACGGGCTGTAACGTATTCTGTTAGGAATTCAAAGTATACCTAGATATTTTTTTCTAATATCTTTATGTTCAGATTTCTTACCCTCTTCAGCTTTATTAAATGTATAGATAGACAGGTTTATTTTTATCTGTGTGAAATGTCCCGGAATTTTTATGTTTTTGTCTTTTTGCGCCCTTTTTATCACGATATATCGGTCTGATAAACGGCTGCTGAGATTTAAGAGTTAAGTAATGAAACTTGGGTTTAGGTTAGGTAGGTGCCGTTTCGTCTTCCTGCGTAGGCAGCTCTAGTAGCAGCGCTGCGAGAGCGGTACGGTGATGACCGGTGGTGTGGACGCCGGGCGCCGTGTTATTAGCAGCAATTTCGATAACGAAAGGGATTATTTTTTTATTAAAAATTAAGGTTATTAAAAGCAAATTAACTGAAGTTGTTGGAAGTTGTCTCGCAAGGAAAGAGAGGCCACTCTAGATGGTCCTTCACTTAAGACCCGTTATGGAAGTTCGACGGGGTCGAAAAAAGAACCCGTAGGTTCAGCACTTTATTTCCGCATGGGAGTGCATAAGGCTCGAAAAAAGAACCCCGAAGGTTCTTGCACTTTGATCCCGGCCCGGGAGTGCAGCGCTCGAAGAAAGAACCCCGAAGGTTCTTGCACTTTGGTCCCGGCACGGAAGTGCAGCGCTTGAAGAAAGAACCCCGAAGGTTCTTGCACTTTGTCTTGGCACGGGAGTGCAGCGCTCGAAGAAAGAACCCCGAAGGTTCTTGCACTTTGGTCCCGGCACGGGAGTGCAGCGCTCGAAGAAAGAACCCCGAAGGTTCTTGCACTTTGTCCCGGCACGGGAGTGCAGCGCTCGAAGAAAGAACCTCGAAGGTTCTTGCACTTTGTTCCCAGCACGGGAGTGCAGCACTCGAAGAAAGAACCCCGAAGGTTCTTGCACTTTGGTCCCGGCACGGGAGTGCAGCGCTCTCGAAGAAAAGATACCAAAGGTTATTTACTTTAATCCCGGCATGGGAGTGTTATATCACTTAAAAACTTGAGCACAATTTTCTTTCGAAAAGTCAGTAACATTTTTGCAGGTAGGTTTTCGGTAGGTAGATACGAAAATATTTCGACTCACCCAGATTATCTTCGGCATCGCATGACGAATGCACAACTTCCAAAACGTTGAGTCCATTGTAACTTGTGATTTAAAAATTAACGAATTTCGTTCCAAAATCTTGCATTCGTTTTAACTTATGATTTTACAAATTTACTTTAATCCCGGTATGGGAGTGTTATATCACTTAAAAACTTGAGAACAATTTTCTTTCGAAAAGTCGGTAACATTTTTTGCAGGTAGGTTTTCGGTAGGAAGAAACGAAAATATTTCGACTTACCCAGATTATATTCGGCATCTCATGATGATTTAAATATGAACGAATTTTATTCCAAAATGTTGAATCCGTTAAAACTTGTGACTTCTTAAAAAAATTAAGAATATATTTAATTTAAAATTTTGATGTTGCGCTTAGGCGCTTGACGCGTGCGTTGGTTGCCGTGCACGAAAAAAGAATGAGGACGACATCCAAGATGGTTACCAAGATGGCTTCCGAGTGAAGTTAGAAGGACTTAACTTGACTTGTATTGACTATAGTCAAATCAGTCTCTAAATACGTGCAATGTTGCCTGTAGGATAAAAGTACTATCATGTTTATTATATCTGAAGCATGAAATTTACGAAATATAATTATAAATAAGTACCATCAATTTGAGAGTGCTTACGTTCATGGGTAAGTAGAAAAACATTTTGTATGTACATAAGTATATCATGTATGTATATTTTAATACCTACCTTCTATGTACATATTTATTAGCAATAAAAAATAAAAAGGCTATTATTTATGGTATAAATGAAAATGAAGTGTTTGTAATCTTGAGAAAACGATTTTGTGATAGTTTAAATAATTATAAATACACCGCTGAACACATAATGTAATATATATAAATACTGAAAGTATTAACAGATAATATTGAAATCAGTAAAGGTGTATCATAAACAGTTTGTTTTAATTAACTATTTAGTTAGTGAAAATAAAAGCTCATTTAAGTACAATTTACACATATTTAGCGAGTAAATAAATATTGCCGTGCAAATAAAATAATTACAGTAAAGCAACCGCAAATATGCTCAAATTAGCGATAGCCGAATAAAAGCTCTCAAAAAAGCTCGACTCAAATTAACGTTCTGAATTCGTGCAATTCAAATAATTATGATGTTTGATGTACATAAATACTTGCTAGTGTAGTCAAAAATGATGTCGAACCTATGTATAGTTATTCAAATAATCACAATGGAGTGGTCGGAATATTTTCCTAGTGTAATAAACTTGTAATAAAATTGGCAAGTTCACAAGATGGGAACCAGAATTCTGTAATAATATTTAGAATTCATTTTTGAGTTATTAAAATTACTAAGTGCGTCCAAATTACGAAAAGTCTTGTAAAAGTGTCTAAAATTATTACCTACCAGTTGAACTATTTACTAGTGAAAATTTCCCACCAAAGAGCACACTAACGATACGTTATCTTAAAAAATAAAGTAAAAAATATATCGGTAATTAAAATATGTTGTTAATTTCAGTCAAATTGTAGGTCCCGACTGTTTGTAAGTACGGAAGTCGTTAAACCATGTCAGATGTCCATTGGGCTATTGAATCCTCTGGAAACCTGAATTAGCCACTCTTAACTCACTTATTTCCATTCATCATCATCATCCCTTGGGATCCTACTGCCGGATATAAAATACAATAAATATTCCAGGACATTGCACACAGCGCCATCTAGCTCCACACTAAGCAAACGTTGTGTCGTGGGTACTAGATAAGTAGGTACTTATTATACATAGAAACGACCAGATTCAACACAAGTAATTACCAATTTAAAATTCATAGTTACTTGTGTCATGCGGAAATCGAACCCGCAACACTAGATTAGAAGGCGGAGGCTAGGTATATCTAGGTTTCCCTTTGTATGTGCCATCTGCGTCGATCTTACATCCATTAGGCATGGCAAATACTGAAATAGTATCGAAACATCCCCCATTTCTCGTCCAATTCATAGCCGCAGTTTGTGCTCTACTTTCGAAAGTTCTTCCCAAGATTTTGCCACAACTTTAGTGATGAACGGATGAATAGCAGATCGGTGGGTGGCTTTCTACTGATTAGGGGGTGTTCTAGGCCACTCCCTCGGATTTTCAGGTAACTGAAAACCTCGGCTGCATAAAACATGCAACGCTAACTAAAATTGACGTCTACATGGCCGTGTTACCAAAAATGTGGTGATATTTAATTTATAAAATATAGAATTTGGTCGACGGATGGTCTCTGCCTATTATATACGCATGTGCTACTCTATTTTTTGGAGAATTATTTATGCAAGCCTTTTTTGGACTTGTAATTACGGAATGTATGGCTAAGGGACATAAGCGTCACGAGTATATCGTTTTTTTCCCCTCGAAAACGCACAGACGCGTCATAGACAGTGAATACGTTGACCAGTTTCTCTACTTTCATATAAGCTATCAATAATTTTATTAAAATGGCCTATTCACAACTCATCCAAAATATTCTTGAAGAAATAAAATAATTAGTTATTAGACCGTAGATTTCGTAGCCAAGAGGGTAAGGCGTTCTGACGGTATCAGAAATACGTAGGTTCGAATCCTGCCGGTCGTGATTATTTTCGCTAATTTTCCAATAAAAGTTTAAGATAAATAAAATAAGTTCTTTTTTTATCTATGTTTACTAAATATGTAAGTAAAGTTTTAATTTTTTTACCTATTCCATCGATTTATCGGACGCTAGGACAGATTTCAGGTCGCTGCGTCTGCAGTGCTAGTAAGCAAGTGAATGCATCGATAGAGTTGATTTTAGTAATCACGTTCGACTGCTTCTAGCCAAATTACCAGCACTTATATAGTACAGAAAATCTCGTTGTTGGCAATGTTCTGTGTTTGACCAGCCTGTTAGCTTAGTAAGTAGTGGCCATAGAAGAGAAAGAGATACACGATTCTTGGTAGTGGCTCTGCCTTTTAATCTAGGATTACGGGTTTGATTCCCGTATGACACAAGTAATCATGAATTTTAAATTGTCGTCGACGCGATCAGTCCTTAAATAAATAAATAAATATAAATATAAATATTCCTTGGATATTTATATTTATATTTATTCAAAAAAATGGCATTCCATTTGGGCGATTCCATGGGTCGGATGACACGATAAATTGTAGATACCGGCTGTTTGTCATAATATGGCAGTCGTTAAGCCATGTAAGCCCTTGGGGTGGTTCGAAAATTCTCGACTCCAGAGTTGGCCACTCGCTTACGAAGAACCACAAAAATAAATGTAAATTTTCTAATGCTTCATATTAGTTGGAAACGACCGTGTAGACGCTTACCTTTTTAAAGTTTTATACTCTCTCATATTTTTACGTTCTTTCTAACGAGCTGAAGTCAAAAGTCGATGTTTTTGCATAAAAGTTAAGCTCGCCCGGAGCTTTTAGAATTTTAGGGAAAATTTTCACTTTATTCGTAACTCACTATGAAACTATGCATTAAGTATGCGTAAGAATGATGATGATGATATCCGGGGTACAAGCTGCGCAGGACCGGGACGAGTGGCGTACAATAAGAGAGGCCTATGCTCAGCAATGGGCGACAACGGGCTGATGATGATGATGATGTCCACAGTATTCTAAGTATGCTAGTCAAACAATTCTATATTTATGTTAACATTTTAGAATGGGGACGATAACATAAATTTAATATGTAAGTATCTCTTTTAATGAACTTCAATATTTGTCTCTCGATAAAATTTATGAAGTAGTTGTTATGTTACCAGTTTGAATAGAATGAGTTTACGAGTCTCCGTGTTTAAAACACTGACACAGTATAATTAAGGACTACCCTTTTTTTATTTCCCTTAAAAAAAACAACATAGAACTGCATGACCAGCTATGTGCTAAACTAGTTCTTTTTGTGAATAAATTCTGTGCGTTATAGACGATATTTTATGATTTTTTTATCAACTCCATTTTTTAAAGGGAAGATTTTCAGATATTAGCATAAATAGGTGACTTTTATGAGTTGACGATGATTCTCTTTAAAAATAGAGCGTTTAAACATGTCCATTACATTTCAATGTCAATAGTTTAAAAGTCGTTTTGTGATGCATATCGCCCGTAGAAATCGAATAGACGACAGCAAGAATCCCAGACATCACGATCACATGCAATGTCGTCTGTTCCACTTATATCGAGATTACGAAACAAAACAAAAAACGATTTGACTATCGATTGCGGTCGGTTCGAAGGAAAAGTTACTACAAATATGTAGGTGATGTTTTCCTTTAATAAAAAATAATAGTGATCATTGTTTGATTCTTTTATATTCAATCATCACCCGCAGCCGGTTTTTTCCTACTTCTAGTTAAAGGGGTCTCTATTGTATTGCCAATAGTCTCGTATATAGAAATCAATCAAATATTCTCATTACTGAGGGTCGTGACTCCCCCGCAGAATAAATTCTCTGGGGAGGTTATATAGGGCAAATACATCGTAGTGTGCATCCAAATCCTTCCGCGATAGACACATGTTCTTGGATTTTGTGGTGAAGGAAAACATCGTAAGGAAACAGAAATGTTTAGGGCATTTCGGTTTCGGTTCGGTTTTCCTTTACCGATTATAAAAAAGCGTTTTTACCTACCTAGTTTCATAATGTAAGTATCATAGTTTCTATGCGCTGTTGAAAATATCATACAGACTCTACAGATATCATCTCACGTTATAAGAACATTAATGATGATGATATCCTGATAAGAGAACCAAACTAATTGTGTTGATGTGATTGTTAAGTTTCATTTTCTCTTTCACGTTGCAACTGAGCGACAAATCAGCGGGATTTAAAGTATGATAGTAGATATATGAACCCCTATTTTAACCTATGTATACTGTTCCGCGTCTGGGCAAAGGTCTCCCTACACCCTCCACGCGTCCCGGTCAAAGGCTTCCTCACGCCAGGCACCCCGAAACTAGTCATATATTTGTATTAATATGGACCCCATATTGTTATAAATTTTTCAATTGAACAGTTTTTTATAGTTTTTGAGTCTTACTATGAATAATTTCTGCGGGGGAGTCGACCCTCAGTCATGAGGAAATACCACTGAAGAGAGACTCAACAAAAGTTTGTATAGAAATTATGTACGGGGAGACTGCACGTAAAGTCCAATCTCTTTATCTAGATAGAGTGAACTATGTACCTTCTATTAAACAGGGAGGCGGGCGGAGGGGTGACTCATTCAGTGGAAACGTAACATGGAAGTATTTTTATTTTAATGGCGATGCTTCCAATGTATCCATGCAACTGTATAGACATTTTTTGAACAGCGATCACAAAACCGAAAGGATTTTATATTTATTTTACTGTTATTCTTTCTCTGATTTCTTGTACAAATATTGACTAATTTTGATTAGGTGTTGTTTTTGCATTGTTTCCAATTATTGGGCTCCTGATCCAACAGATTTGGTCAGAATACTGAATCTAACAATGATGTAGGTAATATCATGATGATTATGTGGTACAATAACTTTATTTACAATAATAAAATATGAAAACAGGGAAGAAAAACTAAACATACTACTTCTAACTACTACAAAAAAGGGCACTTAGAAAATCTTTAGAAGATCCTAAAGATAATCTAAGCGCTCCAGCTCACTACCAGGGGGCAGCGTGCCCAGCATACTAGCCGCATTACCACGCTGGATGGCAATGCTGATACGTTGAGCCAGAAAAAGGCCAGCATTAATTATGTGATTGTATGTAAAATTAAACTATGTATTATAAAGCTTAATGAGGTGCTTGTGTTACCGCATTATTTCGAGATGGATACAGATAAATCTGTCTGGATATTAAAATTATTACGCCTGTATACTTTAAAATTGAATATAATTTAGCATTCGGCTGTTATATTGTCTTTATTTTGAGCCGCAGTGATTAAAATTAAACTTTACTATATTTAAACTCGATATTGTTGAGGCAGCGGGCAGTACCTGGACAAGACAAGCACACGACCGAAAACACTGGCAGCGCATGGAGGAGGCCTATGCTCAAATTTGGGTGCCCAATAAAACATCAAGAGAAAGTGAAATTTAATATTAATTAATAATGCTTTACTAACCTAGAACCAATAACTCCTGAATGTTATTTAAGTTGGGAAATAAATGGCTTTATTTATTTATTTTTATATTTCAACTACTGAACTTCGTGTACCTACTTGCCGGGCATTCATTTATAATTCATATGCTTTCAGCGATAAGGCAGCCACTTGTGGCACTAATTAAGATAATAATTTGTTTTATGTACCGTTCGTTTTTAATATGTGTCAACAATAAAGAGTTTATCTATACCTATATATCTATCTATATGCACAGTATTGTCCAAAATTGTAAATAACGTTTGCTTGTTACTATGTATTCTGGTGTGTTGATATGAGTATATTATATGGCCCATAGCACGCTTTGGAAAACTGTAAGTGCTGTGGGCAAGTGAACAATAAATAAATAAATGAGCCAACATAAGACGAAAAATGAAATATGTTTCATAAACAGATATTTCCTAACGCTATAATAACGTGTCTCCTTTTCTATCGTTATAAAAAGCCTTATTTCTTTTCTTTTGTCCATAACAGACTGCAAGTCGCCACGCTGACTCGACTGAGTAAAACGGGGGAAGGGTATGCTCTTGGTGTTATTCTTAGACCAACCCTTATAGATATTTTTCTGTAAACGGGTGATTATCTAATGAATGGTATACATTTATGTGCTTTACGATTATAATTCGGATTAGATAGATAAATACTTTATTAAAACACCACATATAAAAAAAACATAGAAATTAAAATTAGCGTCTTAATTGGCGGCCTTATCGCTAAGAGCGATCTCTTCCAGGCAACCAATCTGGCAGGGATATAATCTTCAAATTAAATGTGTAGGACGAGGTGTTTAAGATTTTAAATAAAATAATGAAATTAATTAATTATTAAAAGGGTTAATGCATTACTTGGTTTAAAGGCCATTAAAAGCTACAAAAAGCCACCCCCGTATCACGTATTGTTAGACAACATCTGCGACTTTTACATGTTGGTGCACTTTTTGTTTAACTTGTACGTGTTTGCACTTGGCCATTGTTTGCCTGATAGCAAGCAAAGACTATGGCCTTAGATGGAGCGTGCTTACCCGATATGAACCGATTCACTCTCGCTTTGAAGATCGCTGGATTATAGTTCGTGGGGAAAATTTGATGATGCAATAATAAGATGGATCACTGTGTTTTTAGGTATGGCTTTAGTAACCAGAAACAAAGCTAGCTAGCTAGATAAGCTGAAACGGGTATCTTGTCACATCTATACATGTACATATATATTATTTTTTTATAAATCCCGGCTGTTTGTTGTACGACAGTCGTTTTTCCAAGTCAAAAGCCCTTACGGTGGTTTGAAAACTCTCGATACCAAAGTTAGCCATACTGCAGATACGATCTTTTATGTACTTGTATTCTTTTTGGTTTTGACCTTGAACAGATATATTTGACCTATTAGCGATAACCAAGAAGTAGAAGTAGATTATCTTTAGGCTTTTCTACAGATTTTGTTAAATGCCCCTTTTTTACTGCTGTGGTTAGAAGTAGTATGTTTAGTTCCCTTACCTCGTTTCTATGTATTATTACTAAAAATAATTAATGAAACCAAGTAAAAATGTTAAAAAACGTCAGAAATCAAAGCTTTCCAGTTCAAAGTCCGAGCACGTATCACCTGATCCATCATCGCCGCGCCGCCCCCAATCGAACGTAATTATAAAGTTAATGAGAGGTCGCAACCCAGTTGTTTCGGGTCGATGGCTGCAAGGTTAAAACTACAACGCTTGGCGCTCGCCGCAGCCGAGGACGACCACTGCAATTACGCAGGGGGTCACTACTCCAGGGGCTACTATAAGCCATGTGCGTTGTCCATCCATTACAGGCAGCGCTTACAGAAAGAGATATGCAGAACTATAAAATATATATATAAAAATCATTTATTTCAGGCATATTCAACCCAGAAATCTAATCTTAAGATCTTAATGTCACCCATGTCTTTGGTGAATAAATGTTTTTTTGTATTTTAGACCGTCCTTTCTTATCGAATGAGACTGGCCAATTCTGGTGTCGGCCATCACACCACCTTAAAGGCCCTGACATGGCTTAACAACTGCTGTACCAGACAAACAGTGAGACCTACAATTTAACGTGTTATCCGATCCACGGAAGCGCTCAAAATGGAATGCCACTCTATCCAAGGACTAACCGCATCGGCAATTGCTTAACATTGTTGGTAATCGCATACGATTACCTCTACGAGCTGAGCTACGGACGCTTCTATTAGACCACTATAGCGTTAATAATTATAATTTTGACAGCTGGCATCTCTACAAATTAGGGTAAAAGAGGAAATTTAGATGAATAAATATATTTTTTTGTTTATTGACTAATTAAGTGATATACAATCTATCTGGTATGCGCACTAGTTACAAAACTGTATTGCGCACACCAGGTCTCTCCGCGAGGAGTTGATGACTTGCTTACATTTATTTTATTGTAAGTTAACCCTGTTACATTATTAACCAAATTATTTGAAACTAAAAAGAAAGAAACAAGCTAATATACTAATAAAAAGAAAGATGACAGAATGAACGTTAAATAAGGACAAAATACGTTAGCTAGACGACAAGTATCAGAATGAAATACAATGGTCTATGGTAGTAGGTCCCTTGGTGAGTAGGCTACGTAACTACGAGGACGAGGCGAGGACAAGGTGCCTACTGCGTCACCCGCGGCCCGCGGCAGACCTTCGGACACGAATGCACTCGGCGGCCCTTCAAACCACCTATGTACCTACCTCTGACTTTTATAAATAAAGTAGTTTATAAAAGTCAGAGGTACGAGAGTCTCCATCGGCTGCCATGGACGAGCCCCTTACATCTTATATCCGAGGGAAATGTATACTTGTAGATAGGTTGATACTAGCTGTCCCGGCAGACTTCGTACTGCGACCTAAACTTTTGTATAAATTAATTTCAATTTTTTTTTCCTTTTTAGACCTTTCCTAGACCTCTACGAACATTTCAAGACTAAGATAAGATAAATCCGTTCAGCGGTTCTCGAGTTTTAGTGAGACTAACGAACAGCAATTCATTTTTATATACATAGATAGATAGATAGATTGAAACGTGTCCGTATTGGCTACAGAAGGCAGCGAGGCTCATGCAGTCGTCTCAGCACCCTCAATAAATCCATTTCCAATTGCATTGAGGTGAGAAACGCCTCCTTCCGTTTCGAGGCCTCTGCTCTACTATTTTTATCTCGTACTAGGTGGGGTTTTCCCTTGATTTTATACATTACTAGCTGTCCCGGCAGACTTCGTACTGCCTCAATCGATAAATAAAAGACATAAACTTTTGTGTAAATTAATTTCTTTTTTTTTCTTTTAATCCTTCCCTGGACCTCTACGAGCATTTCAAGACTAAGATAAGATCAATCCGTTTAGCCGTTCTCGAGTTTAAGTGAGACTAACGAACAGCAATTCATAATTATTATTAGATAGATAAATTATTGTAAGGAAATGAATTGTTCGTGCGCTATTCCTCTCATGTCCCTAATAATTATGGATGCTGGGCGTACTTCCGTCCACCAGACTTCATCTTAATCACATCACAGACGAAAATAGACTATAATGATGACAATACTTTTCGCGTCAGATCACTAATATCAACATCCGGTCATCCTGGAATCACACTAATATTAATAAAGCGAAATTTTGTGCGTGTGCTTGTATGTTTGTTACGCCTATGCGTCTTTGCGCTCAAATGGCTGAACCGATTGGGATGACATTTGGGATAAAGTATATGAGTCTAATTTAATTTCGTTTGTGACATAACATATAATTTTTCACATTATCTACACTCAGAAAAGTATCAAATTGTTATCTTAACTCTTTTAGTTTTCATGTTATATAAATTTTGCATGTGACGTTGCTAATAAACCAATGATAAAACTTCATAACGCCAAATCAAATGTTCAGCTAGAAAATGTTATTGACATAATATATGTTTGATAAGGCCGCCCACTTGTACATGTATTTATAGTTTAAGTCCATTTCATATTGTAATTTATTTTGGTGTGCAATAAAGTGATATTGTATTGTATTGTATATGTTAAGGGAAACAATGGTGGAAGGACAAAGAAAAAAGTCTACTTTCGTTTACACATAGACTTTTTGTCCCGGATTTACGCAGGTAAACCCACGAAGTGCTGCTAGTCCGTAATAAGCGGTATAAGCCTAAATAACAATCTCTAATCAGTGCCAATCTGACTGTCTGCCAGCTGAGTGAATAATCACGGCGGTAGTCAATCAAGCAGATAACTATTTTAGTACCGGTGGGTGACAGACATCATACACATGTATACTGGTTCACTTAGAATAAAAAAAGAATACAATACATACATACACACAAACACAAAAACTTATATTGTGCTAAAAAAAGTACTAGGTACAATAAATTTTAATGTGATATAATATTAAACAAAATGTTTTATTGCCTCTAGCTGTGTTGTGTTTGCTTTGCACCTTGCAGTAGATTTTCAAAAAATATTGAATTGATGAAACTCGGAAGATATATGTAGTAATTTGTCACGGCCGAAAAACACTAGATAGAAATATGTCTATTTCTCCAGTTAAAAAAAATTAGCCCAAAATGTTAGTCTCAGTCCGGTTTGCATGTTATAAACAGACAAACAGACAGACAATCTAAAAACTGCTGAAACGTGTTCATTTTTTTAACTAGAACTTGTTCTGTTATGGATTTCAAGTATACCCAAACAATATATTTTCTAATGTCTTCTTGGTTCAGTTTTATGACCCTCTTCAGCTTTATTATAAGTACATTTGTGCAGATACTTCAACTACATTTACACTCCGAAAAATAAATTATTAACAGAAAAAAGAAAAATAATTATTTCTGTAGGTGCCAAGGTCATTCATACTTTTTTAGTTCATGCAGTTGATAAAAGTTGATATTTCGTTTAATAGCTCATTAAAAATAAAATGCAAACTCAACTTAGTTCTTGTAGAAGTTAAAGAACCCAATTCATTCTATGAATTGTTACGAGTACCTACACTGAACAATTTCAAATACATTCAAATCATGCAAAATATATCAGCTCATTGGCATTTAAACGAGATCGCCGAATAGCTGATTATCGAGCATGTATTGACGGGAGGCGCTGATTTGATGCATATTTGTCTGAGCGAACGAAGCGAACGAGGAGACAATGTATCAAGTGGCATTAATAAATTGCAGTATTAATAATTCCTTAATACCTATATCATACTTGTATATAAAAGTGAAAGCATTTTAGTTTTTATTGCTAGTTAAACCGATTCTCCTGTACGCCACAAAAAACCATGAATCATAGTGATTTTTCACTTTTATCCCAGTACGGCGCAAGTAATAATTAACAAAGAATTTTATAATTGTTTTATTGCATTATGTGTTATTAAATGATAAAAATGACAATAAAAGTTTTCTTTTGACAAGTATTTCACCCTCCTATCCAGTTTTTTTTAAAGAATTACGATTCAGCAGCATATAAATCCAGAATACATAGTTTTCTAGGCAAGACTGTAGACTCAGCATAAGCAGGTTATGGCTTTAAAAAAGCACCTTTGAAAAGTAGAACAGACGGAAAACAGCTTTAAAAAAAAAGCAACATCATTTAGGGACCTACGCAGTTTTTTAAGCCAGAACGTTCGTCATCCTTAAATCACTACATAGGATAAAGTAAAGTCGTCTGTATGTATGCTTAGATCTTTAATACTACGCAACGGATTTGGTGCACTCTTTTAATATTTTTGTTAGTATTTATATTCTAAAACAATTCTTTCAATCCAATTTCATCTTACCAAAGTTTATGTAGCATAAAAACAGTTCTCACTAAAACACAAATTGACAATTAGATATATTACTAATCTAAATACGATGGTATTGGTACTGTAATTCTATAAATAAATAATTTTCTTTTTTCTTTCTTTCTTTTCTTATTAAAAATCAGTTCGGGCGTGCTCGGGCGCTCGCTCGCAGGCCGACCTGCTTCGGCAGCGGGAGCAGGCAGGCAGCTAGGTGGATAGCGCTGTCCCGCTCCCGCGCGCCGCCACGCCCTCGGCACTGCGGCCGAGTTCTGCCGACCTCTCGATATAGAATGCTTCGCATTATGATGTAAAGTTATTAAAAAGTCAAATGACGGAATGATATTTTATGTTTAACTAGCTGACCCGGCCAACTCTGTTCCGCCTTAGACGCAATAAATAAGCAGTTTTTGGATTTTATTCAATTCAATAAAAAAAAAAGAGATAAAAAGTATCCTATGTCCGTCTCCTGGTTCTAAGCTACCTCCCCAACAATTTTCAGCTAAATCCGTTCAGCCGTTCTTGAGTTATAAATGGTGTCACTAGCACCACTTTCTTTTGTAGGTATATTATACTATATGTACCTATATAGATTTTCGTATAATAAATAGAGTGATTCAAAAGACAGTTTTATATGTATAATAACGCGTGCGTAACAGCGGCCAAAAGCTAGTATCTAAGTATACAAATCTTTACATATTATAATAAAGCTGAAAAGGGTCTGTGGCGTTCGTCGTGCCCCCTCAAACTCATATGCCCCCGCGCGCATTGGTAGGAGAGCGGGCAGAGGGCGCGGGGTAACGCCGCGCCTCGATACTATGTAGCTTTCTAAGCTAATGTAAGACTTATACAATATGGAGACGTTTTGTGTAGTGAATAAAATAATGTTGTGACCTATGTACCAGTGACTTTTATTTACACACCGCAAGGCGTCCCAAAGGTCGAAAGTCTGAACATGAAGATATTTAAAAGCACAATGCTTGGAGTTACTTCGAATTGATAGCAGATCACGTTCCAACGATTTCTAGAAATTTTGTCTGTTTATCTGTGTCTCTGTTTATCTGTTTATTTAACAACAACGGCTGACTGAACGGATCATCACGATTTTTGGTACGTAGGTAGTATGAGGTCTTAGAAGTGGGCTACTTATTAACCTGAAATAATGCGCGGGCGTCCTATTGCACTACCTATATATTTACATATATATAGATATGAAGAGCCCAGGGAAAGAAGGGGCTGATCAACAAATTATGTATTCAAAGAAAATGGATTTTTAAATGTTCAACATGTAATTATACTAACTAAAATCTTCACTTTTATTTATTCACTGTGAATTGTATAGATCTTATATATCTGTATTATTATATATCTTATGTATTTGTAGGTATAGATCTTTTGTATGCAAAGGGCACCTTATTGTCAAGTTTGAGATGTAATGAGACCCTTTTAGTCGTTTGCTTGGTTCCTTGTTTGCAGATTATCTTCGCAATGGGCGCTTTTTATACTGTACTAGCTGTGCCCGCGACTTCGTCCGCGTGGAATAGTTATTACCATAAAAACGGTTCTAGTGAGTTAATCTTAAAAGATAGACAAATACTGTTGCGGACATTTTGTTAGATCATTTCAAGAGGAATAATTCTTTTGTACAAATTTTTTTTATATCTTGCACCATTTTTGCAGCGCACGCAACGGAAGCACTCAAAGATGAATAATTTTCCCCGTTTTTTTTTCACACTTTTCATTGTTTCTCCGCTCCTATTAGTTGCAGCGTGATGTTATATAGCCTAAACCCCTTCTCGATAAATGGTCTATTCGACAAAAAAATATTTTTTCAATTCACACCAGTAGTTCCTGAGATTAGCGCGTTCAAACAAACAAACAAACAAACTCAGCTTTATAATATTATTATAGTATAGATTTGAATTAACCAATGAAAGGCCCGCTTGAAACGATATAATGGCATAGTTAGTTCATATGCTAGGTATATAAATCTTTGTTTTTGTTACTCGAGTTCTACTGCGTGCAGAAATGTTAGTAATAGATACTCGGTTGGTGTGTGAAATTAATTTATTAACTCAACCTGGTTGAGCCATGAATCTACATTAATTAAGCCAGCAAATAATGTTGTGTTCATTTTGTAACGCCGGAAGGTAATTATCACGTCAAATGTAAATAGGATGGTTGTGCCGATATCCGTCTTTACTTAACTTTCAGATAGGTATACATTAAATCAATGGGTGATAAGTTGTTAAGTGCTCTCTTTTAACCGACCACAGACTTTTAATATTAACAGTATCGTATAAAATTTGTGTATCTATGTAAGCTTCTAAAGACGAGTGCCAAATTTCGTAAGTGTTGTTATTTTTTTTATGAGGCAGCCTTATTTATTTATTTATTGTATATATATGTGTGTGTGTATGTTTGAAGACTGTCTTAATAAATGATTTTCTATTCTATTCTATTCTATATTCAGACTTTTTTTAAACTATGGGATATATATGGGATACGGATAATTAAGTTTTTTTTGTACTAAGAAGATTAGTTGTTTAATAAAGGAAACAGTTGCAGTATTATCAAGATCGGTTTTGTAGTATTTGAGGTTTGAGACGTCGACGCATGTCCTTCCATTTTCTACAAAATGTATTGAAGAAATTGACGGCATTTTATTCAAATTATTTGTCCAGTTGTTATCGAATTTGCCCGAATAAAGGAACAAAATTAATTTATCTAAAGAAATTGATGAAATAATTGGGACCAATACAATAACTAGATATTTATTAATAACAAAGCTTCAAGATACTTATTACAAATGATGTTTTCTAAGCACACAAAGATAGTCATGTCAACACAAACATAAGACAAATGGAACCATTCTATACACGGTTACTCGTAAAACCGAGATTGATTCTGTCCGGTGGAAATTTTCCATCTATATCCATCTATATATACATATTATAAGGCTGAAAAAGGTCGAAAGTCTGAACAATGAAGATATTAAAAAAAATATTAGAGATACTTCGAATTGATAGCAGAAAACGGTCCAAAAATTTCTAGACATTTTGTTTATGCGTGTCTCTGTATCTCTGTTTATTTAATCGCTCATCACGCAAAAACGGCTGAACGGGTCATCATGATTTTAGGTATGTAGGTAGTGTGAGGTCTTAGAAATGTCATAGGCTGCTTTTTATCCTGAAATAATGCGAACGAAGCCGCGGGTGTCCAGTAATGAAATATACAAAGTTATTTAAATAGAGAGAACATAATTACAAAAGAATAAGGCTGAAATGAATGAAAGCTCATAGCTCATTGAATAGCGTTATTCATTCGCAATTACCAAAGTTATCGCGGTATAAAAAGAGTGGCCTTTATAAATATTCATCATTTTGCTGCAACGGCAATGAGGAACAAATAAACATACAATCTCACTTTTTCAGTCATATAATGGCATAATACTTGGTTTTAAAATAATTTATAGCTATTGTGAAGAAGAAGAATAATAAATACAAAGTCATTCCCAGTTTCCTCGCCCAGTAGTCCTGTTCTCTGAATGTATCATAAAGGCTATTGAGTTCCGCAAACACTCATCAAGCTCGATCATGTGTGTTCAATCGATCCTTCCAATATCGTTTTGAGATTCCAGCTCTAGTGGATTATTCCGCACTTCATACTACATGTATATATACATATGATAAAGCTGAAGAAGGTCAAAAATCTAAACTTAGAAAATATTAGAAAATAAATTGTTTAGGTAATATAAAGTATTAAATCCATAACAGAACTCGTTTTATATTTTTTGTCTGTTTACATATATTATATTATGTTTTTTGTTTATCTGTTTATTCAAACGCACACAACGCAAAAATGGCTGATCGGATCATCCCGATTGTTGGTGGGTAGGTAGTATGAGGTCTTAGATGTGTCATAGGTTACTTTTTATCTCAAAAAATGCGAGTAAAGCACGGGCGTCCACGAGTATTAAAATAATGACATTTACTTGTTAACACTGCCTGAAATATGATATGTGCATGGTACGCTTGAATTGAGCGTAAAATGTACTAGTGGTATCACTAGTACATTTCACGGTTGAATTATAGCACATATGGAATTTAATATTTATTAGTAATCATTTAATAAAAACTTATAAAACAAATTTTACTAATTTAAAATAAAAACTTAAGTAATTAATACCTAACTTATAAACTAAAACTTTTAATAAACTTAAAACACCTATAAAAAAGTATATCTGTAGGCAACGTTCCTAGCATGCTGGCGGCATTGCCACGTTGGATGGCAATGCTTATCCTTTGCGCCAAGAATGCGCCAGCATGCTGGTCACAGGTTGCCTGAACTATCTGTTCTACTAAAAATTTATATATTTTATGGGCTCCCGGTCCCCATTAAAAATTTGTTTTATAAGTTTTTATTAAATAAATACTATTATTAGTAATCAGTAGATTACTAAATATAGTAATCTATAGTCAATTATACGATCAGATAAAATTAAACCGACTTCGTTGTATGGCACAACATTTTTCATCATATATCAGAAACTGCTAAATTGATTTCGCTGAACCAGTCTTAAGCGTAAATTAAAAAAGAAAGTGATTTTTTAAATCCAATTACAAATAATTTTAGGACGTGTTGATAAATTTTATAACTTTAGTTCTGACAATAGTTTGTATAGCAATGATATTTTTCACGAATTTCCAAAATTCGTAGAACTATTTTTTTTTGCTTTGGGCGTACTAAGGACGCCCTTAAAAAATATGCCTTAGTTCACAATAACCTTATATATGTAGTTACCTTATATATGTGTGAGTGAAAAAGCGAGTGTGACTCAGCGGTTCCAGTGTCTGCTTTTCATCCAGATGCACCCTGGTTCGATACTTGCCCTACACCAAAGTCATGCGCGAGAATCGCGTGGAAACCGACATGTTTGAGGGCCACAATATCCGAGGACATGTGTCAAGGACCTGAGTGCCCACCACGATGTATCTGCCCAAGAGAACTCCCCTAACGAATTAATTCTGCGGAGGAGTCACGACCCTCAGTCATGAGGAAATACGACTCAAGAGAGAGACCTTATATTATGTGTGTAGTTAGATCGCTGTTGCACCGTTCATATTACCAACTGCATCAATACTTCAAGGCACTTCAGCCGGAGTTTGAAACCGAGTGCTTTTCACGAAGTTGCTCTCTTGCACGGGTTTCGCGTAACTCTGCCCGCTTATTACTATGCTTGAGTACTATTATGCAATCTATACATGTAATAAAGTTGTAGAGGGTCAAAGATCTGAACATAGAAAAAAATTGGAAAAATATGTTTGGCTATAGGTACATTTTTACATTCGTAGCATGTAAGTTTAGTAAGTAAATAAGTTAAAGTTTGTGTGTGTCTCAATAAATATGTTTTCTTTCTTTCTTTCTTTACATTAAATCGATAATAAAACACGTTTCAGCAGTTTCTTTTTCTTTTTTCTGTTTATCTGTTTATGTGTCTCTGTTTGTCTGTTTATTTAAACGCTCATAACGCAAAAATGACTGAACGGATCATCACGGTTTTTGGTATGTAGGTAGTATGAGCTATTAGAAATGTTATAAGCTACTTTTTATCTCAAAATAAAGCGAGCGAAGCCGCGGGCGTCCACTAGTGTATAATAAAGCTAAAGTGGCTTGTCTGTAAACCGAAGACATACGAAAAGAATTTGTGATAATATAAGTATTTAGATATTTATTATCTTTAGGCTTTTCTAAAGATTTTCTAAGAGCCCCTTTTTGTAGTAGTTAGAAGTAGTTTGTTTAGTTTTTCTTCCCTTGTTTTTATATTTTATTATTGTAACTAAAGATTGTACTCTAAAAAAAAAAAAGTATTTAGATTTATTAATGTGAATGCAAATCATACACTAGCTTAAGAAAATAATTATTTACTAACATTTATTAAGCAAATAGAAGGTAAATAACGTCGTTACCTTAACCGTGGCAATATGCAGGCAACGGTAAACAGAAGCGGATGAAGTGACTGACACCATCTGATTAGATTATTGGAAGCCGCATCGATTTAATTTCCAATTAAGCATCGCTCGCGGACGGAAATTTCGTATAATTTACACTGTTAATAGATTGGATAATCACTCTAATAGCATTAAGGTGGAAGTTTGGAAGTATGTAAGTATGTTTGATTTTATTTTATACTTAACCAATAAATTGAAATAGTGTTATTACGCCCTGCACACACTAATATTATTGTTTGCGCGTGTGTATGTGTGTGTGAGTGTGTGTGTGTGAGTGTGTGTGTTTAGTTCTTCATACTTGAACGAGTGAATATGGGACTGATATATTATACTAGCTGTGCCAGCGACTTCGTCCGCATGGAATAGTTATTACCATTGAAACGGTTATAGTGAGTTAATCTTAAAAGATAGACATATACCGTTGCAGACATTTTGTTAGATAATTTCAAGAGGAATAATTCTTTCATACATATTTTTTTGATATCTTGAACCGTTTTCGCAGCACACGCAACGGAAGCCCTCAAAGTTGAATAATTTTCCCCGTTTTTTTTTCACATTTTTCATTGTTTCTTCGCTCATATTAGTTGCAGCGTGATGTTATATAGCCTAAAGCCTTTCTCGATAAATGGTCTATCCAACACAAAAAGAATTTTTCAATTCGCACCAGTAGTTCCTGAGATTAGCGCGTTCAAACAAACAAACAAACAAGCAAACAAACAAACTCTTCAGCTTTATAATATTAGTATAGATTAGCTAGAAGGGCTTGCAGTTTTATCCGTGTTAATAAGAGTTAAAATGTATATTTATTAACTTTTGTCCAAACCAGTTCAGCTATTTGAGCATGAAAATGTATTACAAACTCAGTCTTTAGTCTTTATAATATTATTTTCAGCATTCAGTATTCATTTATTCAGCAAAACATTGGCTTAAACTGGTTTATAGCTAAGACATCATTGCGATTAAAAGCAATGAGTCTGTTCAAAAATTAGAAAAAGACTAACACAAAATCAATCTGCAACACAAACTAATCTCGGTTCTCAGCATCTAGCAGAATCTATTAAAGTATGCAATCAATTTGAGAGTGCTCCGGTTCTTAATTACCACCAAGATAGCTATGCACATATGTACACTAACTTATGAATTTTAATAACTCCCCGGGCACAGCTCCGCTATGGTCTAATTTTCCAACATTGCGATATTGGAGTGAATTAATTACCAACTAGAAGCTTTTCAATGAAAATGGACTTATTACAATAAAATCCTTTTATACAAATATCGCTCGATTTTTTTTTAGAAAGTAGGACAAATTTCACCACGTTTTTCCAATAAAATTTTTTGATGCCAATAGCTAACAAAAGAAATATTTGTAGTCGAGTCTTAGGTAGTGTTTGCATGCTAGTACAATTCATGAATAATGTCTTTTCGTGCGAAATATTAGATAGCAATCTCTTTACAAAATTCAAACTCCTAACAATGAACCAAACGAAGCGTTCGCTCAAAGCCTACAACAGTTAAATAAGGCTTAAGAGTGACCACAGAAAGTGAAAGAAGTTTATTTTTGTTATGACCCCGCGGCGATGTGAAGCTTAAAATAGCTCTGTTGTGCTGGACCGAACCACTACAATGGGGTTTTTACGCGATGTTTTAATAGAATTTATAAAAGGTTAAAAAAGACATCGGAGCGAGGCTCGCCGCTCGGCGCTCTGCGTCTGCTAGAGCACAAAGTTTGACGTCGCCGCTCGTCGCAACTTCAGCGCTTGATATTATAATAAACTTTATATTCTGATGCCTTCCCCTCATAGGCTCGTAATAATAGACGTTCCACACGACATATATGCTGATTTGCTGTTATGGAGCTTCAAACACAGTTTAAACTCAGATGCAAATACACACAGGTCACGAAAGAGGGTCACTGGCGGTTGCGGCGGTCCTTGAAATACACTTAGAACAAATAATGTGAACGATTCACGAACGCTTAGAACGGTGACATATGGATGAAAGCAACGCTTCATAAAACCAATAAAAATGATAGTGCTGTATAATAGGACCGTAGACGAGTATAAATTGATAACGAAGAAAAAGCCAATAAAAATCCGGGTTAAACAAACTGGCATGTCAATTTCGATATTGATAAATGGCTGAAAATGCTGAAATTTTTACTAAAAATCACGCATGTTGTGATTTCGGGCCAATAAAATATACGGTGTAACAATTTGAGTCGTATAAAGCGCCAGCTCATTTTTAGCTTACGGTATTCGTTTGCGATCACCAAAGTTAAGCAACTGCTGTTGGTGTCAGGTCTTGTATGAAGGTAAAGCATTGTAAAAAGAAAAGTAGTCCTCTTTGACTCAGATAATAAGTCGAAAAACTTAGTTCTGAAGCACCCATAGAAGTGGAACGACTCGCATCACTATCCATGTGGCCAGTCCTTGGATGGGTGACCTTTCCATTTGGACGCTCCCGGGAGTAGGACTCGGGCGACACGTAAACAAAACACCCGGTTGTTAATTTAATAAAGAATTGATTTATTACGAGTGGACGCTCGCAGCTTCGCTCGCATTATTTAGATATTAAAAGTATCACTTCATATCAAAATCGTGATGATCTGTTTCGCCTTTTTACGTGATGTGCGCTTAAACAAACGGACTTTTTTTTAAAGATCTCCTTTTTATACAGATTTGTGACCCTCTTTAGTTTTATTGTATGTAAGTATAGATTATTTATTTAGTGCGGCAGTCGTTATGTCATGCCTCCTAGGTCGGTTTGACAATTCTGACACCACCACCATTCACGGCCCGTCATACAAACTTAAGGCTTACTTGTATTGTTATCTGCGTTTACGTCTATTTTTTGTCACATAGTATTTTAGTGTATGTATGATGCACTTATATTTTTTTACCGTGGTGTTGATGTTCAAAGTACATTTCAAGTACACTACTCCTATTCCAGCTATATAAAAATGTGTAGCATCGAATGTATCGTTTTCGTCCAATTTTTGGTAAACGTGAATTCTTGCCACAAAACGTTGAACATTTTTGACATACGAGTAAATGACGCCAAGTTGGTTGGAGGTATTTGGAAGGAGTATTTCTGTGATATGTGGCAATATCGGGGAGAAATAAGTATTTTCTGCAGTTCAATTTCCAGCGAGAATGTATCGCTGTATCGTCGGGTATTTCTAGACCGTATCGAATAAAAATAGTTCGACTTACATGTGTGAAACGTGATACGATATTGCGGAACGATATTTTTAATAAGATAGTTACAATGCATTTGAATATTGCAATACTTTTATGTCGACAATACTCTAAAGTTATTATCATGT
This sequence comes from Macaria liturata, assembly GCA_964023185.1. NCBI lineage: Eukaryota > Metazoa > Arthropoda > Insecta > Lepidoptera > Geometridae > Macaria > Macaria liturata. The sequence continues at coordinate 3,044,484 of OZ026808.1, forward strand.
CTTGAAAACTTATGAGATAGAACTCAGATTATTAACTTAATAATGTAGAATTTGTAGAATAAGTATTGTTTTAAATAATTAATGTAATTGGCTTCGGCCGTTTTGATTATTATTAAATAAATAAATATATACTTTTTTTTTAAATATCCGATGTAAAAAAATGTAGTGTAGTGTTTTATAATTCAGCGCTTTTCAATCGAGGATTCGATGTGGTTTTGCATTATAACGCTTTGACAATAATTTAAAGAATTCCTTGTTAGTGAGATTATAATAATTATTTTTAATTTCTTATGACAGGTACTCGTATGTACATACATACATATGTGTGGCCTATATTACCAAACACATTTGCGCAGTTTTGTTGAAAAATAAACCTATAACAAAACTTTAAAGTTATGACTTAAAATATTTTTCGAATTAAATAAACTGCAGCAGTAACTGTAGGCAAACTTTTGATCAGTAAAGTTTTGGCGGCAATTGCGAAAAAATGTGGCAAAAAGTTGGTCTTGCGACCGCATGGCTGAAAACATTTCGACCTATAAATGAAATGTCGACATTTCATATTGACTTTGTTTCAACGAGGAATGTGTTTTAATTAACTAACAATTAAAAACAAGACTTAATGACTTCAAACCGAGTGACGGAGATTGAGAAGTGTGTTGTCTTTTTCACAAGTTGTAAAAAATCTCAATGGCTAAACTAAACACTTCTAATGTTAAGCAGCTGTTTAATCTTAATAAATTTATTGCTTTTTTATTTTTTTTGATCTAAGCTAACTCTAAAACGTAAATAGTTCTAGTAAAACCTTGGTAAATGCTTAAAGACAAGCGCTTTAGCTGAATACAACAAGTGTGCTCAGCATGCTGGCCGTATTAACAAATTAAATAATGTTTGGCCATGACAAAAAAGGCCAGCATTTTGGTGAAACGTCGTATTGATTGGAAAAATTATATAAATCAGGCATACACTACACAAAAAATAACCAACAAAAATCTGAAACACAAACGAATAAGAGGGAATAAAGCACACATCAACCCCATATCATGCACAGGTTTGTTATATTGGTTGGCCTTGCATCATGTTCTTCCTCATAAGACGTATTCTCATTACTGAGGGTCGGGTCTCCCCGCAGATTTTTATTATCGTGGAAATTGTTTTGGTAAGTACAATGTGGTAGCATTTCGATCCTATGAATATATCCCACAATATACAGGCTTAATTGTAAATAACAAATACCTTTTAAGGGTGACTATATAGTAAGACGTAAGCAAAAAACATTTGTTCTGCGTCTGTTGGAAATTTGCTTTTCTTCATTCCGTTCGCAGAAATTTGAAAAAGAATCAGCTGTTCCATAGCGCTTTCACTGCTCATAGCGCGTCTGTGCGTTTTCGGAGAGATAACGACATGCCCGGAACGCAAGAAAGCGTTTTCAATATGCTTCGTAAATTGAAATTCAAAAAGGGGGCATGTATAAATAGAAATACAAAATAAGAGGGCATCTTTCCTCACTTTCTAAAAAAGGAGAGAAAAATCTCGAGAAGTCATCAGCTTGTCATTAAATACAAAGTCTCGTTTTGAAGTATTCATGTAACAGCATCCTTTCAAAGAGAAATGCATAATTTCTAGCTCCAGGCATCAGTGGTACATTTCTCGAAATGTTACGCGCCCCCGTGTAACCGAAATTATATAAGGATCTAAAAGCTTCTGCTATGAATGCCTCTGCCGTTGTATATGCATTATGCTTACTTGACGACTGGATGACTAATGAAAATATGTAAGCCGTGCTTAGACTAAAACGTATAATCTTCTAAATATATAAAACTCAAAGGTGGCTGACTGAGTGACTAACATAGTGATCTATCAACGCAAAGCCCAAACCACTGGACGGATCGGGCTGACATTCGCAATGCAGGTAGATGATATGACGTAGGCATCCGTTAAGGAAAGATTTTTGGAAAGCCACTTTTGTAGGTGAAATAGGGGATACAATTTTTACTTCTTAATGCGAGCGAAGCCGCGAGCACTAGTACTTGACACAAGTGAAACTACGAGAACAGATTATAACAAGATACACTTATGTAGACTTGTATATAAAGTAACAAACCTTTTAAGTGCAGTTTTAGCACGTTGAAGGCTACAACTTCAATTATATTTTTTATTATAAAAAGCAGCTGTTCAACTGTACAAAAAGTTTATGCACTAGTTACCAGTAGGTACCTAATCTTGTATATTTATACTTTTGTTACAATACAAAGCTCCTCTCTTGATTAACATTTCTAACGGGACAGTTACTTTAACAAGATACAGAGAGTTATTGAAATGAATAAGAGTTTTCAAAGAATTTTAGACACGTATGATATGGCTTAGTAATTAAGGGAAAAAAATCGATATACTTCTGTGGTGTGTACCCCTGTAAAAATTGATTCTGCTTGGGAATCACCGCCCTCATTAAGGAAGAAACGACTCATGAGGAGACTTGACAACTGCTTGGTAACTTGACCAGTAATTAATAATCATACGTCCGAATTATACGTGCATTTAAATGTGTACAATTTGACGTAATTGTCATAATTAAAACTAGTTGTAATAATGCCTTACGGGAACCTTAGTACAGTGAATTAGTGTCATGTCAACGTAGACGTCTGTGACATTTCCAAAGCTAATTTGCGCGTTCTGCGTGTTGTATATTACATAATTAAATCTATACATAAATTAATGCTGAAGAGGATCAAAAATCTAAACATACAAAATACTATGCGGCGATACTATACTATAATGCGGCGTCTATTTCTTCTTCTCGTTGCTCTAAACCATGTATTATGATTATGGTGCATGCAAGCTAGTTTTGTGTCAGGTATAACGGTAACTACCAGTTTATATTCTGAGACCTTGTTAGCGAAAAGCCGCCGTTTTATTCATTTTGCGATGTGAAAAATTACGAACTCGAAATATGAGCGTGTATTTTGTATGCTGTCAGTATTTACTATTGCTGGTACGTTAATGATATTTCAACATGCATCGTTTGCAAAAGTTGATATTTTTATTTGATTTTAAGGTACGTCAACAATTATGCCTGTACTGTGTGTTCTTCTACTATGATATAAAAATACTTTCAGAAAAATCTTTATTAAGTAGTATGTTTTATGCTGATCGTACATGCCACACTTATCGATAACACAAGATTATATTTTTACAATTAAAACATGCAAGTTCTCGAGGTAAGGTCGACTATTAAGAGTTTGAGTAAGCTGCTAGTATATTCTCGGTGTTACCAAAGCGTCTAAATATACAAGATGGCCACGATATCCAGAGCCTATTTATATTGACATTGTTCACAGAGTAACTAATTTCAGTGAACGAATGCAGGACACACCTTGGCCTAATTTACAACAGGTGAGGTTGACCACTAATAACTCTGACTACAAACTGGGTCTATTGTGCTATTTTGTAACTATTCTGTTAGTTTGTATAAGAGTGGCGAATACTGGAGGCGAGAGTTTGCAAAACTGTGACCTCTAACGTGTTTCAACGACTATAATATTAAGTAAAAGTGAGAGTGAGTTTGTTAGTTGTTGATGTTTGTTACCCTTTCATGCCACAACGATGAAATAAATAAACGCATTACTTGTAGAGATCGTTTGTACCTAAGCATTCCTTGTTGGTTACCATCATGTACCTAAAATACCATCTATATGTTACCTTAACGTGCAAGAATCTAAATATATAAAACTCAACTGACTGACTGACTGATATAGTGATCTATCAACGCACAGCCCAAACCACTGGGTGGATGGAGCTGAAATTGGGAATGAAGGTAGATGTTATAGCGTAGGCATCTGCTAAGAAAGGATTTTTGGAAATGCTACTTTTAAAGAGGTGAAATATGGGATGCAAGTTTTACTTCTTAATGCGAGCGAAGCCGCGAGCACCCTCTAGTATCTAAATATATATATTTTACGTGGGATAGGTATTCAAACGTAAGTTTGACTATAGCCTGTCCGATATTAAGCATTGCTGCAGCCTGAGATGTAACATGCTTACCTAGAAATAAATATAATAAAATGTTTTTTTTAATGTTGTTTAGGTAGAGTTTGAAGATTAATATAAGCCACTACGTCTTTGTCTTTGTTTGTTTGCCTGCCTTCTTGTACGTGCGTGACGTCACAGCCAGCCCCAACGGAAGACCAGAGCTGGTTGCTTCCACACAACCAGCATTATGCTGAGTTGGGGCTGTGTTGTAGCAGATTTTTATGTTTGTTTATTATTTTTTTACTCCTGTGTGTTCTTCTGTTAAATCTGTCACAATAAATGTTTTCTTTCTTTCTTCTTTCTTTCTTTCTTTCACTATTGAAATTTTACTATAATATAGTAAACCCTTGAAGCCAATCTAACGTGTTATCTGATCCATAGACGCGGCATCATATTAATACCACATAGTTAAAACAATCTACTGTGGGTGTTTCTCTCTTCTATTTGTTGCAATACTATAGTGGTTACACCAAGCCAAAGGCCCCGGGACACATTCAAAACCCTCCGAGTTTACCTCGTTTACCTCTCTCAATTTACTTTAGCTTTTACTCAATTTATTACCTTGTAATAAAGAAGCTCTCAGCTTACGGAATAACTGGAAAACCTCTCCGACTTATAAATTCATTCCTTGAAGATAGAGAGCAAATTGTTGAAGTGAAAATAGACAAACAACGTCATAAATCATCACCAAGGAAATTAGATATAGGAATTCCGCAGGGATCGTCATTGGGAAATACCTTGTTTCTGGTATTTCTCAATGATTTATGCCTTAGTGGAATTAAAGGAGAAATAATCCAATATGCAGATGATACGACAGTGATTATAACCGCTGACTCACATGAAGAACTTCAGAAATGTATAAATAAAACTTTAAGAGAGTTAGAAAACTGGTTTACGGTGAATGGTCTGAAACTGAATACTGATAAAACGAATATAATGTCCTTCAATGCTGCATCACCAAACTTTAAAGAAGCTCCATTAATATTAGAGAATAGAACTGAATGTATATACGCAAAGCATGTAAAGCTATTAGGATTCGATTTAGATCCCTCCTTAACATGGAAAGAACATATTGATAATACTTGTAAAAAAATGGCAAAAGGGGTTTATGCATTAAAACAGTTCAAACCACTAACAAGCCCAGAGCACCTAAAGGAAACTTATTATTCATACATACACTCTATACTTTCATACAGCATAAGTACATGGGGCAATGCGACAGACTTTGAGAGAGTGTTAATAATGCAGAAACGAGCAATAAGAGTACTTGTGGGAGGTAGATATAGAGAGTCTTGTAGAAACCATTGCAAAGAGTTGAAGATATTGACGTCAGTGTCGCAATATATATTAGAGATTGTAAAGTTTGTAAAAAGAAATCCACATTTGTTTAAACTTAAGACACATAACTCAAATAGAACAAAGATAAACAGAGTATTGTTAGAACCTACTGTGCCTAGGCTGTGTATGACTAAGAAACTACCCACTATAATGGGAGAGAAACTGTTCAATAAACTCCCCGCACACATTCAGTCTTTGAATAATGATCACCAATTTTGCAATAGCGTCAAACAATTATTGTTAGATCAGACACTATACAGTTTTAAAGAATACTTTGAAAATGACTACAGTCAACTAGCAATTGATTCTAATCTTGCTTAGAAATTAAGTAATCAACATCCAAATTGTCATTTTAGCCCCTATACAGCTAAAGTGACAGTACCAAGATTTATTTAAGTTGACATATTGTATGATTACATACCTATTATTATGTTTGACATGATTTTAATAACAAAAATTTTCATTATTTTATTAATAAAACTAGACATTGTAATTTCTATAATTTTTTAAAAACTAAATGTTATAAATTCAATTTGACGAGATATTGTAATTTGTGTAGCATATTCTGTGATATTAGTACTTATACCTTTACCTATGTATGTTACAACTTTACATTATCAATAAAGATTCTTTATCTTTATCTTTACTTTTAACTCGTTTCCTCTGAAGCAAATATATCCTACTAGCTGTGCCTGCGACTCCGTCGGCGAGGAAAAAATGAATAATTTCCCCCGTTTTTTCCAAATTTTTTATTGTTTCTTCGCTCCTATTAGTTGCAGCGTGATGTTATATAGCCTAAAGCCTTCCTCAATAAATGATCTATTCAACACAATAATAATTTTTAAATTCGCACCAGTAGTTTCGGAGATTAGCGCGTTCAAACAAACAAACAAACAAACTCTTCAGCTTTATAATATTAGTAAAGATTAATTTTCCTCTATTTGTTCGACAAAGCGCTGAGACTGCGATGCATATTGCATAGAAAGAATTCTATCTCTTTATGCCTTGGTAAATATCCCACAAGTACGTACTTATGAACGAGATGTAAGCAAAACAATAGTAAAATCTTTTTAAGCTCATAACGCACGTAGCGAATGGTTCATTTACCAATCAAATAAGCGATCACGTAAAAAGAAATAGCTATATTATGTAAATCTTCTTCTTCTTATCGAATGAGAGTCACCAACTCTGATGCCGAGAGTTTATCAAGCCGCCCTAAGGGCCTCTGATATGGCTTAACGACTGACTTACTATGACAAATAGCCGGGAACCATAATGTAACGTTTCATCCGACTCACGGAAGCTCTCAAAATGGAATGCCACTTTTTGGCCACCCATCTAAAGTCTGACCGCATCTACAGTTGCTAAACATTGGTAATCATATGCGACTGTCTCTGTTCATTTTGTTAAAGTGCGATAAATTTCCTGTATGGAAAAGCTTACCATGACAATATGAGGTTTTATTCAAAACTTATAATAGTAGTTTATGCAACTGTCATATAATGAAGGGTATTAAAACACGAGTGTGAGTTTATGAAACGAGCGCAGCGAGTTTCATAATAGTAACGAGTGTTTTAATACCCGTGTTATATGCAGTTGCATTCACTACTTTATCTTCACTAATGCAATTAATCAAACAACAAGAGTAAAAGCTGACAACGTGTATTGTCACAGTGATTTTGCCGCCATTAAAATCTAACCAATGAGAGCAATGATCAATAAAACGCGACCAACCTGATTATTTTATTTTATTTATTGATGTTATAATGAGATATTACGATATCGATGTGGATATTATACCATCATGTGAAATTGCTTAAATTGAGTGTTTTGTTGTCTGCGCTATAACAGTAGTAATTATAAGTCAAGTATTGGAAACATAAGTAGAATGTTACAACATTGGTGTAGATAAAACATAATTATTATAGTAACTAACTAATTAAAAACTACATACTAACAATTAAATAATTGAACCGACTTCTTGCAATGCCTATATAATAACGTCTTCCAATTTTTATAATACCTACGCTTTTCTCTATTTCAAAACATTTATATAATACTAAAAAAATCATATTGATATTCGGAACTTATCAAGTTAGTCCAAATTGTGCGTGTATATTTTGTATCAGTATTTTATACACTCATTAAAATTTGCACGTGTTTAAAAGCCTAAATAGATCATAAAGCAATTCAGTACATGTTTATACATATATACATTCAATCATAATACCAATAATACAAGTGACATGTGCATAGTATTGTCAGCAACTGAAAATTATTTACCTAACCTTATTTGTCTTATCGTCTAGTGGTACCCAAAATAATCTTATCTATTACTAGCTGTGCGCGCGACTTCGTCCGCGTGGAATAGTTATATTGGGCATCGTATTTATTTTTCAAACAACCTCTTCAGCTTTATAAATTATAGCTGTTACCCACGACTTGAACGGTTTTCGCAGCTCACGCAACGGAAGCCCTTAAAGATTAATAATTTTCCCCGTTTTTTCCAGATTTTCCATTGTTTCTTCGCTCCTATTAGTTGCAGCGTGATGTTATATAGCCTAAAGCCTTCCTCGATAAATGGTCTATTCAACACAAAAATATTTTTTCAATTCGTACCAGTAGTTCCTGAGATTAGCGCGTTCAAACAAACAAACAAACTCTTCAGCTTTATAATATTAGTATAGATTATTTACATGTTAATTAATCCAATCTATAGCTTGTCAGGTGCCGTATGTTTCGTTCAGGACTTCAGAACCTCGGGCGCGGTATGCGGGAGGGTAGGATACTAGCCTGGTACAGCGCGTTTCCATCGCAATTCAGCGAGGTAACGCTGCCAGTGAACTGAGGACATTCGGGTATAGCGCGGGAAATAGTGTTTGCTCGTTCGTTTGCGTTTTTGAGTGTATTGTGTAATTTGACTTAATGATTAATTGATGAAAATGTTTATTATGTTTAACGTGTTGGTATTATGAATAAATCTATAGGATATCAAAACGATTTAGACAGTACCTACCACATATGTATGTATGTACATAGGGGTCAAAATATATCTCTTTTATTTAAGCCGGTTTAATAACTAGACAGCGACCGCTGTTAGTGTGTTTTGAGATTTTGCGTAAGTCCGGAGTAAAACACGCCAATGGAGCAGACACAAAGGCTTGTCTGTAACGAAGCTACTTTCCATAAGCCAATTTGTGACTTTGTCGGACATGGAAAATGTTTCCCTGCATGGAAATAACGGCGAAGACATACGGACTGAAAATTAACTAAGTACGTAATATCGAATTGATTAACCATTTTATCGAATTGGATTCTCTTGGTTTTTGGAACGACTCCATTTAAAACTCTGTTCAAGAAGAAGAGTTTTTTATATTTTATGTTTGACATGCTTTTAATACTTAGCGAAATTGACAATTTTCATAATAACCTTGAATTTTTTTTTATTACTAAAATACTAAAATTATCATTATTATTTTATATAATATGTATTAAATTCAATTTGCCGAGATAGATTGACTGAAATTATACTGCAGCCTTGCTACACAGAATCCTAGGATACCTAGCGCAAAGCTCCGTAAAAACTTCCAACAGCAAACATGAGTATCAATTACTATTCGTTAAAATGTTCGGTATCATTATGTTTTTACAAAATTGAATATTTTTTATGTTTCTGTATAAACCGGACCTAATGTAAGCTATGGTTATAAGTTAAAGTACTTGGGACAAGTACTCTACAGAGGACTGCTTTGTTAAGTGCAAAGTGCACAATAATATTGGTCGCTGCAGGATGCAGGGTTTCTTTTAACGGAAGACATGTTTAATACCCATTAACCACCCGGTTAAAATTACTTTGTGGAAGGATCTGAGCGCCACAATATATCTGCCCAAGATAACTCCCTAAACGAATGGACTCGACCCTCAGTAAGGAGGAGATTAAGTACGAGTACTTAAGGTGATACAATATCCATAAAAATGCATGTTTCACAATTACAGCCACAAGGACATAACACCAAAATCACAAAGTAAAAATAAAGTATAATCTTACTAAAATAAGGGTATTAAGTAGATACATTAATTAATTTAAAAATTAAAATTAATCATACTTATATAATTGATTGAAATAAATGTTTATTAGCATACTTATGTATAGTTCATTTTGAGCATTAACGAACACACTTACTTGTTTAAAAAATATTTATACGATATATATACGACTGAACAAAAACTTTAAAAAATTACGAATTGGCTTTACCTTCACTTTTTTTTAAAGTAGCTTCTGCAGCATTGCCTCAATTTTGCCAGTGCCTCGTATGTAACTATTAAATAAATAAAAAACACGCGCTGTAATGATCGGCCGATGAAAGAAAACAAAAGAAAAAATCGGCAAAGGTTTTATATAAGAACTTACCGCTTAGACAATTTCTCGTACCAGAATCCAGGGTTGTGTCCGTCAAAGTAAGCAGAGGACGAGGGAGCGGCTGACCGCGGGAGCCATAAGTATAGCTCAATAATAACACCTGGAACAAACAAACATACACTTATTCATGGGATATTATAAAATATATAACTTTGTTCTGTCGGCGCATTTAACTTGATATTGCCAGCTGTAATTTTTATATATTTAACGTCTTGTGAACAGGTCTATTGAGTTATAGTTAACACAACAAAACGAATATGCTCGACGTAAAGACTGTCTACGTAAATATCATCTTTATATAAAACATCTTCAGTTTTATCAATGCCAACAACTTCAGATGATATACGAAAAACACACACACTATTTAAGTAAAAGCGAAAATAAATAAAGTTGCTTCAAAAGATACCCGTAGGTGAGCTCAAATATAAATAGTACGAACGAAAACGCAATTTCCGACGCATGAAAACGCTAAAGGTTGCAACAAAATAACTCTACGCGGAGATCGTGTTTCAAATTCCGCCGATCTTGTACAACCTAAAATTGAAATACAAAATTGATGCTTTTATTATTTCAACTTTGCAACTTTATTTTCCCATTTTCCTACAGCTCTTTGTTTACAGAGACTTTGCAAAAATTACACTTGATCCCAGTAATACTGTTAGCCCACAGTCGGCTCAGAGAAAGCAATCAAAACAGATTGATGCTTCTTTTTCATGTTGGACGAACAATTAACTTACGGACTTTATTGGAATACAGTATTTGTTTTCCTCGCTCAATTTTTAATCTCTATCGGTCAAGTTGCTGGAGTTTTTATGTTTGTAAGAATCGGAAAAATGCTGGTACTTTTCTCGGTTATTAGAATTAAAATTTATATACTGTACGATATTTTAATTCGATTTAATCAAATATGTATAAATTCAGTGCAAGTTTTATCGAAATCATTTTTGAGCATGTCTTTTAGTAAGAGACCATTTATATTTAATTTAAGCATTTAGTATAGTATTCATATAGTATAGTAACATTTAGTATAGCTAGCAACGTTTTCGGAAAAGAATTTCAGGTCAGTTGAACATTTGATGTTTTCCTCTTTCCTCTTTCGGGTAGAGCCTGGGCTCTCTGGCTGGTAGTATTTGAAGATTTTTCCTATTTATTTGACAAAGAAACTCTTTGTACTCGTATTACGTTTACAAACGACTAAAAATCCCTTTGAGAAAATAAGAAACACACGAGGTAAAAAAACTCACGATCTAAATCAATATGGAATTCAATAGGACCGTCTGTTAAGATGTGTTTCAGCGAAAAATAAGCGGCTTATTTTCGCTATTTCTTGAATATACTTGTTTACACAAGTGATGGGAAATATAGCCTGGAACATGTACTATAATACCGGCTCCGTGCTTCAAGTAAGCCTGGAGTGTTGTTATAGATCACGGCTAAAAACAACGACTTAATAAACTGGACACTCCTAACTATTGGCCCCGTATCACTGATCATGTAAGTCCATATCAAATTGGCAAGATGGATGCTGCAATGCTTAACATCAGGCGGACAGCAGACAAACGCAAACCTATGTCATAAAAAAAAATAAACTCCAGACTCGAGACTCACTATAACAATCACAACGATATGCCGCTCCGTTGCAGCTTTAAAGTGAAATAAACACACAACACAGGGAAGTCTAGTGTGGGGAACATTGTGAACCTAGTGTATTATAGTAGTTTATGCAACTGTCATATAATGAAAGGTATTAAAACACTCGTTACTATTATGAAACTCGCTGCGCTCGTTTCATAAACTCACACTCGTGTTTTAATACCCTTCATTATATGACAGTTGCATAAACTACTATTATTCATACGTTTTGTGACAAGTTTTAATTACACGTATTAAAAGTAAGTTCGTGTGAGAGTTCTCAACGCTCTTCTTTTCAGAGATTCAATGTAATTTTGTATTATTATACTTCAATGATACGAAACATATGGTTGCCCCCGCAGAAAATGTAAATGCTAACCTCGAAGCAGCTAGCGCAAGGCTAGTCCCAATCAATAGGGGAAACCCACAAATAAAGAGCTAAATCGAACCAGCACGGACCTCGAAAAGTTAGGCGCCATGTTGACCTAGTTGCAGATACTGCGCGTACAGATAAATAGATGGAGCCACCGCAAGTTATAGCCCTTACAATGTTGAGTAAGAGATGGCGCTGTTGCATTCGGACTCTTTTAGTAGATAGTAAAGTAGTGAATAGGTGAAAGGTTAGTAAAAGCAACTTTGTGTGGTATGACTACTTGTAGGGCACATAGTTTAGTTTTTATAATGCAACAGTACAGTACTGTTGGTACTTATTTATTTAGCAGCCGATATAACAGTAATGAACTGTACAGAAGCGAGTGTGACTCAGCGGTTCCAGTGTCTGCTTTTCGTTCAGACGCTCCCTAGTTCGAATCCGGCCATACACCAATGACTTGTATTTTGAAGTTAAGTGTGGATTTGCTCTCGCGTAACGGTGAAGGAAAACGTCGTGAGGAAACTCTTTCTCTCTCTTTTAAACTCTCAATTTTTGAAAAATGTGAGAGTATGCTCTACGGTCTTCGCCTTCCGATTGTTAAGCTGTATGTATACTGACTTTATGTTTTTGAATAAAATATAGTGACTCGGCATGTCTTTCAAAATTCTATGTCGATGAGGCTGCCCACAGAAGCATAATATAATATGTTTGCTAGTAATACAAGTCCTAAATTAATTGATAGATATGACGTACTCAATTATGATTAACTGTAGCCGGCCTTACAAGATTATGCATTATGTACCACTCTGTATGTACAGTACATATAATTGTATGTAAGAAAAGAGTTAAGCCCCTATCAATACCTAGTGGACTACCACGGATTCACTCTGTATTCCTAATATATTCTGAATAAAGGACTTTTTTTAAGTACTTCTTGCAACTTTTAAGGACCTACATACCAAAAATTATGAAGATATGACGTTTTTGGGTGATGTGCGTTTAAATAAACAGACAAACTGCTGAAACATATTTTATTATCGATTTAAAGTATACACAAACCAGTTTATATCGAATATCTTCTATGTAGAGATTTTTGACCCACTTTAGCTTTATTATAAGTATAGAATATACAAAATAAGCTGGTTCTACGAAGGATTAAAGTATCAACCATGTTCCCGGCGCGAACTAAAACCACTTCTACCTCATTTTACTTCTTGTGAGTGTGTTATTATAAACCTAAAGTACAGTAAAGTACTGGCAAACTGTTACATTAAAATGCAGGGTAAATGGTAAATAACGTGTGGCTTTAGTAAGTCAAAAGCAACTACTTTTGTTCGATAACTTTTTGTAATTTGCGAAATATTTGAGACTAGCTTTGGCTCGCGGCTTCGCTTGCGTTATTATACATAATAAGCCTTTCTCTTAAATCACTATATCTATAAAAACGCCATTAAAATCCGTAGTAGTTTTAAAGATCTAAACATACATACATATTACAAAAATACTAATTTGGAATTCATAATTACTTGTGTCATGCGGGAATAAAAAAATATTATAATTATATAAATTCTGGACCCAGGGGTCTTCAAATCTAGAGTAAATAGGTTTCTTCTAGGCAAGCGTGCTACATCTTAGACTATAGTGGTGCTTAACATCAGGCAGGCTAAAGTCAAACATAAGCCTATTTCGTGTAAAAAAAAAACTAACAGGCCAGTCTATTTAGATTCAAAACCGTTTATGTATACACGTGCTCGTAGACAAGCCACATAAGTTACATAATGTCGTAGACAAAGCGTTACGTATTTCATCCTAGAAAAGCTTCGATACTACAATATATTATACGCTTTGCATAGGCGTAGCAGCGCTACGCACTGCTACGACCAACCTACGGGAAATCTGCTACGCTTGCCAGCCAATGTAACAGCAGAATAACAAGTATTTGACTGGCCTGTTGCTAAATTGTGCTGCTAGCATACTGTTAGAGGAGTGTCCAGTATACTGGCCGAATTATCACGCTGAATGGCAATGATGATGCATTAAGCCAGAAAAATGCCAGTATTTTGGTCATGCATCCAAGTGAGCATTCGGAAAACAATCATAATGTGTTATATCCAAATTAATTTGTAGAAAATTGTGACATTTCAATAATATTACAAATATAGATAATTACAAATACAAATAAATGTATTAATTCTGGTTTATTCATGTGACATGTCGGTCATATTCCAATGATATAATAGTTATTAAAGATTCCAATAATTATGAATTATTGCAGTCTGTATCACATCTAGCATAACACAACACATTCAAATGTATTTATAATATATTGTACTTATTTATAATTAAAAGTCATGATAATCAATCAGAATCGGACACATTTTCAATGTGACTTCACAATCATATAGGTATATATGTTTATCATACTATTATAAAAAACTGAATATGTGTTTGTTTGTCCGCTTGTTTCACTTTCACGCTAGTATGGAGCAACGGATTATCGTGATTCTGGTATAGTGATAGTAAAGGGTCCTGAAAGTGACATACGATATGTTTCATCCTGATGCAAAGTGGCCAAAGTCGCGGGCATCCACTAGTTTTAAATAAAACACATAGCAATTAAAAAAATATCTCTCGACCACTTGGTTTTTTTCAACTATATTCATTTATAGTTTCATTTATATCGAAGCTACGACCGCTTTTTTTACAATGACCCTTCGTTAAAAAAAGTTATTAAATTTATTGGTCGGAGAACTGGATTCCGTCCTGTTAGGAAGTATGTAGACTCGATGATCTATTGAATAAAGTTGTTTATAGAGGTTTTTGAAACTGTAATGAGGATGGAGTACTTTCTTGTACCAAATAAGTGTGGCTCCGTGGTTGAAGCATCTGCTTTACATTCTAATGCACCCTGGTTCGTAACCGGCCCAAAACAGAGACTTTTTCAAGAAACCTTCGCAGTAAATAATTACGCGGGGGAAGCAAAACCTCAGTTATGAGGAGTAAAAGTCGAGCGGGGGCTTAAACTAAACCTAAGAATATACAGGGTGGCAAGTGAATCACGAATTATATAGAAGGTAATGGTCACAACCCTCAGACATATGGAATACGACTAAAGAAAGGAAGTACTCAAACTGTTTTAATTATACAAAGTACGCCACAAATCCAATTAAAATCACGCCCTTTACAATTACAATGAATATTTTTCATTTTCAATTCAATTATAATGCGCAAATGAATAAACATATTTGCTTCAAGTTGAAAATAAAACAATTACTACATGCCATACAGAGCAAGTAGTAAATAAATTAATTAACTTTTTTTTCCCAGTGCAGTAAAACAGGTTACCAAATAAAAGACTCCGCTCGCAGTCTACACACACGTAGACACGCAAATGGTTGTAAAAATAAAGTCAGATTGAGAATCTCTTTCTTTTTGTAAAGCTGGCTAAATTACTAATGTAAATCGGATTAAATAACACAAATTCAAGTACTTATTAGTGTTGACAATCTGTAGTGTACCACGTCCATTAAAAAAAATACAAATTACAAACAGGTTTTAAGTTTTTCTTAGAATAAGGTATCAAATTAGACAGTAATTTTGAATAATATATAATTACGACTAGTGGACGCCCGCAGCTTTGTGCGTATTATTTTGGTCAAAAGTAGCCTATGACACTCCTTAGACTTTATACTACCTACATACCAAATATCATAATAATCCGTAGAGCCATTTTAGAGTGACACGCATTTAAATAAACAGATAATCTAAAAACTGTTGGGACGGGTTATGTTATTGGTTTTTTTTCGAATATCTCAAACAAATTTAAAGATTTTTTACCATCTTTATCTTCATTATATGTACAGATATAGAACATATAATTAAATGGTTTCAGGGGTATTTCTTCTAATGTTATATATACATAATATTAAATACGTTTTATCATAATCATCCACAGCCGTTGGCATCCCTCTGCTGGGTATAGGCTTCCCTTTGTATGTGCCATCTGCGTCTATCTTGTGCAGGCCTCATCCAGGTTGAACCCTCGACTTTGACGTTTAGTTAATGATAATATACATAAGTAAATATGTTTAGTTACATGTAACTCTGTATATTATTATCCACAAAACTGTAAGCGATTCTCGGTAAGTGAGGCGACGTACAATTATTTAAATTCTCCTTTTTGTGTACATTCCGTGCGTTTGCGAGAAACAAAGGGAATATTTATATTAAGCTGTTACAGATAATTGTTGGTGAATGAAACTCAAAGCTTTTTACACTTTTTAATAATTTCATTTAAAATTGAATGGTTTTGAATTCCTTTGCATAATTATTCTGGAAATATTACATCTTCTTCTTATAGAATGAGAGTGGGTTACTATGGTGTCGAGAGTAAATCAAGCTGCAAGCCTTAGGGTTCCAAGGACATGGCTTAAGCAATGGTTCGTGGCTAAAGTCGTGGTTTCTAAGTATAGACAGTTTTGAAGGTCTAAATTATCTCCCCCGCCCCCTCTAGCTATCAAACTACCAGAGTAAAAAACTAAAAAAATAAATTTATTGTTTTAGAGATCGCATTAAACTATTTCACGATAAGTCGTTTCAACTTAATATAACACTTTTTGTTAACTGATAAATTATAGATACCTATGCTATCCAAACATATACTGTTAAACACTTTCAAAAAACAAAGCTATGGTTTGCCGGCTATAAAAATGTTTGTATTTTCGTTTATTGCAACCGGTTGGTTCATTTATTTGGTATTTTACGGAACCCGTTATGTGCCAGTCCGACACGCACTTGGCCATTAGTTTAATATCAGACTACACAGTTACCTGAAGCGGCTCCCGTATGAATACAATGAATACGTGATGTATGTAATTGAAAATAGATACCAAAAGATGTTGCCAAATCACACCAAAAATAGCAGCAGTCTTTCGATCTAATAATGACAAAAACAACTTTGTGTAACCATAACAACTGTTTTTCTATTGATTAGAGAGTGTATTGTTATCTATTACAAAAGATTTGTAGGTCTCGGCTGTTTAATGTTTATCTAGTACGGCAGTCGTTAAGCCATGTCAAAGACCTCTAGGGCGGCTTGATAAACCCTCGACACCAAAGATGGCCACTCTCATTCGAGAAAAAAAAGAAGACTTAATATTTGTAACAAATTTCATTCATACCGGTCTTATTAGAAAGGCTATAAAATATTTACCCAATTAAAACTACAACAAAGTTTAGAATTGGAAAAAAGTACTATCATTTTTTATATTTTCTTCTTCCTTTCTAAAGTCATGACCGCAACACGAAGAATTTTCTACAAGTGTAACGAACGTTGATTATGCACCGCGGTCGCACTTTATATGTCTCAATCATCAAATAAAGGAGACATTGGTGCTGACATCTATTGGTATTCCCCCGTGACTACTCCAAGACCTAACTGTAATAAATTACACAAGAAAGATAAAACCGGGTTCTTAATGGTTTCATTTTAAAATTATAGATATGACCAGAACCAATGAGTGAAAATTGGTTCATATTTTGCAGGACAGTTTTATACAAATTAATTTAGGTAGGTATACTAAGTATATAGATTTCGTCGTTTTGCCAAATTATTTAAAGAACACCAAAGCTATTTTAGACATAAAGTTTGAAATTAATTTGCTTATGATGACCGCGCTATACCCCTGTATCATCAAAGGCGATAGATTTTGGTGCTGACCTCTATTGGTATTCCTCCGTGACTACTCAAAGACCTAACTGTAACAAATTACACAAGGAACACAGAATAAGTTTTAGAACCCGGAAACGATCAAGGTTCTTGATGGTTCATTTTGAAATTATAAACTATGATTTTAACTTGGTTCATATTTTGCATAAAAGTATGAAAACGAATAAAACTATTTATTGTTGTTTTGGTAAATAACTACATAGGAAATTAAAGTTGAATTAATTACACCGAAAACGATTTTGTGGCGATTTTATGTTTTATGCTAAAATTACATAAAAATTTTTGTGATATTATAAAATATCACAATCATAATTGTTAATTCATCATTATTGTATGAAAAATATCACAATCAAACGAAATTGCCTTCTTTAACATGTTTTTTTACATTATCTAATTTTATATCACAGCGTATCAAATTATTATTACAAATTGTTGTATTTTACAATGATGTTTCTACAAAAATATCTGTATCATCATTATGTGGTCAGAACTAGAAAAACTACGGCTTTGACAAAAAAAATATACTTTAAGTGATTTCTAGATGATACGTGCAATACTAAAATTGTAAAAAAATTACCAAACCTACATTTAGGTGCACTAAGGTTCCTAAATAATTTAGGTTTTCATATCTTGAACTATTTCAGGCATATCCTAGGTAATATTTTTTAGTGTTGCCCTCTATTAAATCTAACGTGCATCATTTAGTGAACTATATTCCTAGTGCATTCCGACCTAGGTCTTGCGCTAGTGCATGCATTTAGTGCATAAGGTATAAAACAGATGGCGCTAACAGTTGAAAGTTTTAAAAAAGTCAGTGGAGAGATCCGGTAATAGTAATTTATGTTTTTAAAGATACTATTTTTTGTTTATAATTATATTTTGATTTTCTATGAGTTTTCTATTCTTGTCGCAAATTGATAAAATTTAGACCCTAGTTTAAGTGCTTTTTATCCTTACTAAAGTGAGATGCTGAATGTAGATACATACCATATTTTTGTCCTTTTCTGCCTCTCTATCTCTGTTGCAGATAGTTCATTGCCCTTGTAAAACGTAAGTGTAAAATCAATAATATCGTCTGGTTTCGTTTCTAGATAGATATTAATTAATACATCCATTCACTGATTTGCAGTCTGGACCTTTAGGATAGCTTTTTTGAGAGCTTGAAGATGTATCACAGTTTTGTCTATTATTAAGGCTCGAAATGTTTTATATTCTACTTTACAATTATTTTATTAAAAAACAATTTATTATGTAACTTGCAAACTACCATATTAAGTAAATCAGTAGAAAATTAATCGAAGAGGAGCTCTTTTCTTACCCGATATAAAGATGCCCATCAAACTTGCAGCATTGGCTCTTGCACTATTTACTGTCTTCGATTACTTTTCTACTGATTTAATTTTCATTTTAGATATACATAGTTTTCATAATTAATACTTTATTAGTTAGAAATTATACACATAACTGGACTAGCCCTAAAACTAACATTTGTACGCTTATCGGCAGAATATTTGATTTGACAAATTTATGTAACACCTTACTATGTATAACAATCGTTCAAACAAATTAATTTTAACGATTAGTTTGAATAAAAAATCATAAATAATAGACATTTATTTCAAGCTTGACCCAGTCAATTAAACCCTTCAAAACAATTAGTATGCAATCTTCGAAAAAGACAACTTTGGAAGATTTCAAACGTGTAGGTAAACATATTTGATGGCAGGATTACACTTATCGTTTTTGTAGAAAACGGGAGCATTATTTGCGATTTTTGTCATATATTTAATGTAGCTTAATTTTGGAATTTTATTTAATTTTAATTATCATAAAATATTATTAATTTAGTTTAAGTAAAATTTAAAATGGTGATTCATAAACTTTCACGTTGCGTTTTATTTCAAGTTTTATTTTATTTACACATACAATAATCTATTTCTTAATATTTTTTTGCGAAATAAACAAATCTCTTTCACTTCGAAATTCAAATAAACAATAATTATATAATCGAAATTATCTATTGAAAGAATTATCTAGCGTAAGAACAATATGCATTTTAGTAAAACAACAAGAGCGACAAAACTAAAAAATGATCGTGCAAAATTCTTCACACAAAACCGGACTCATCAACAACGTCAAAGTTTGCGAATATCTGTACTGTACATAGTTAATCATTTATTGAAAAAAAACGTAGTACGTTTGTATTTTTGGTTTGAGTTTGAGTTTGAAAAAGTTTTCTACCTCTGGTATTTTAATTTAATATGTTCAAAAAATAGTTTGTGAACAAGTTAGGCTTAGTGAAACTAATATATGTTCTTACTTTTTTAATGAGCTTGGTTTTTGTCCTATGAAATAAAATAAGAAAAGTCTGGTATGACTTTAGTGATCGCACACGAGTATCTCAGACAAGAAATCCGCGGGCTCGTATAAAGAGGTCCATTATTCTGAAGCTGAGTTGTGAAACTTAACGCGCAGACTCAATCGATAGCACGCACACCTGCTCGCTACCACCAGTGTAAGAGGAGCGCGTCGTATACACACGTACATGATACACGCATCATAATATTCAGGGGTACTTGGACTGCCCCGTTAGTCTGGCGGTTCCAGCAATGGATTGCAAAGATGGGCTTGATTGAGGCCGTGGGTTCGATCCCCACGTCAACCCAAAAAAGTTTGTACGAGAATTATACCTCGGACCTGCTAGTGAGGCTTGAGAAATATATCTCTACGTGCTTCGAATAGACTACGTGGATGTGATGACCATTTTATTAGTCGGTATTGAGAAGTTACCCCTTAAAAAATGATTCAACAAAAAAAATTAAAATATTTAAAAATAATTCAGACAACTGGTCTTACTACCCGAATATCGGTTATCGACAGCTGCGAGTGTCTTATGGCAGTCGGCCTGTTTAACACCGGTATTCTGGCAGCACAGGTGCTGAATGGCAAAAATTAAGGACTTGGCTGATATGAACCAGAACAACTTATACGTGCTTGTATGTTGTATAAATATTGTTTGTTTCCTCCTCTCTACAGCCAGGCATGTGACCATCAGATTGTCCTAAGCGACCCCTGCACAAGAGAACACTGTGATTCAAGGTGGAATTTGCCTGACTTGAATGAAACTTAATTCGCCACATGTTATTGCAAGCCCAACAGTTTGAGAATTGTAATTTGAAATTCAGTTGGAATAGAACACCTTAGGTAAAGATACGGACCAAAGTCACGAAACAAATATAATAATAAAAAATATGGTCAAATAAATGAAAGTCGATAAACTACTTCTAACCGCTACATTTTTTGCCAACTTTCTACAAGTTGCTGGACAATATTTATTAGTATTAATATATTCTTAGTCCAGAATTCGCAAAAAAAACAATTCAGTCTAACAGCCGCTCTGTGTAAAAACCGGTACACTGCCAAATCATAGTTTAGAAGCCAACCGCATAAATTGGGAATATGGCTAAATAAACAACATTAAAATGAGTCTCCATAAAAAAATTAAGTTAGCCGTAACCCTGTGTAAGAGCAGAAAGTTGACTGAGTATATATAGGTATGTGCGTATAGTAGGTAGGCTGGTTCAAGCGATTAGGATTACATTTTCAGACATTTAGGTTTTCTTATCCATTGTGTAGATCATCATCATCATCATACTGAATGAGAGTGGCCAACTCTGGTGTCGAGAGTTTATCTTAGGTTAGGTTTATCTTAGTTTATTTAAGGGCTTCTGACATGGCTCAACGACTGCCGTACTAGGCAAACAGCTGGGACCTACAATTTAACGTGTCATCTGACCCACAGAAGCGCCCAAAATGGAATGCCCCTTTTTGTCACCCGTCCAAGGACTGACCGCGTCGATAAGTAATCGCATGCAATGGCCTCCGCTAGCTGAGCTAGGGGCGTTTCGTTGTGTAGATGTAAAGGTGATTAACTTATGAAATCGATAAAAAACATTGTATTCTTTCGTACGTACTTGGTACAGAAAAATGCCATCCTTTTACCGGGTACGATAAGAAGCAGTCACTTCGATAACATTTCTACCGATATAATTCAAATTTAGTATTAATCTATAATATAATTTTAAGTTTTATTTGCTACTTAATTATTTATAGTTTTTATAAATTATGCAGTGGAAATTTAATTTAATTTTAATTTGTTATATTAAAGTCAAGGATTTTTTATTTCATCCCTCTCTATGAGTAAAGTATAATTATATCAATTTATGACGAGACATGATTGATGCCATTGAGTTTGGTGTCATTCTTTGTTAATAAATTTATATCTATCTTTTGGAAGGTATGGAAAATTGGAGTTAGCATTCTCTTTCCATCTCATTCCATTCATAATATTTTTACTCTATAACTCTATTTTCTCTACTTTTACATACTATATTACTATTAATACTTTATATCATGCGTAGTATAATATCATGAAAAGAGGTTGCAAGCTAGTTAAATGATGTCTACGCTTCCTCGTAGCATGTAGCAGCGTAGCGTGATCGTAGCAGATAGGCGTAGCGCGTAGAGATTCGTAGCAAACTTATTGCGAACTATTTATCTACATCTATACATATAATAAATCTGAAGAGGGTAAAAAATCTGACCATAGAAGATATTAGGAAAAAAATGTTTGGGTATGCTTTAAATCGATAATAAAACACGTTTCAGCAGTTTTTACATTTTGTCTGTTTATCTGTTTATTTTAACGCTTATCACGCAAAAACGGCTGAACGGATTGTCATGATTTGGTATGTAGGTAGTATGAGTCTGAGGAGAGTCATAAGCTACTTTTTATCCTGATATAATGCGAGCGAAGCCGTGGGCGTCTACTAGTTACATATGTATAAATGTATGTGATACATAACCAAAACGTACGTAATGAACTGTTATGTGATGATTTTCAAAGTGCAAGGGTAAGTTAGCGTTATTTTATCATGGAAAATGAGTCTTAGAAGAATTAATTAATATTAAATGTATCTGAAAAGTTCTTACGATCAAAAGTCAAAAAATCTTATGAAAATATATATATCAATTCATAGGTATTCAAAAATATACAGGAGTCGTTGACTGCTTACTATTTAAGTATACATATAAATACGAGTAAGTACTTACCTCCAGTTTTTGAGAAAAATAAATCAGTTTTATTGTATCATCAAATTGTACGCGCTCTCTTTTGCTAAGAATTCGGAGTGACTAGATAACGTGTAGAAATCGATTTAATGTAATTTTTTGTTTGATTTTAATTCTAAAACCGGGGATTAACCTCTTAATAATAAGGTCTTTAATGCTGATTTCGGCTATAACCATTGTATTTTTTTTATTGTCTAGTCTTTGTTTTGTAATCAAAGACATGAATCGTTTGTAACCTAATATCTATAATTTTTTGTGGCTGTCTACAATTTCTAATAACGCCAAGCATTTATAAGCTAAAATTTACTATTAAAAAAAACTATTACTTAAAGCTACTTTATTGTAAGGGTTTTGGGTTAAATCAAGCTGCTCAGAATCTGTAACTAAGCTAAATTTAGAAAGATATTTTTTTAGCCAGGCTCGCGGAGCAGGCAGAATTTTGAGCGTGACAGCAATATATTAGTGCAAGTGCAAGAGCAGGAGAGATATAATTAGGAAAATACTGTACAGAAAATATTCTTTGTGTTTCGCGACCGGGCACGGAAAAATAATAATTTATTAACCCTCTAATTCGATTTTACAGTCATTATACGCATATTCTGAGCAACTGAACTTGGTTTAGTTATTATAATTTATAAGTACTAATAAAACTACATTGTTAAAGCGCCAGCTTTATTTGAAAGACATGCGAATGGTTTATTCTCACTCTACGATGATTCCGTGGCAACTCTTCTTCGTAGAGTATTCTTCACTCTATTATACAATGAACTGCAATGGCGTGTCCTGATTTACTTATAATATCTGGATCCCACATTATTATCCCCAAAAACTTTATTAAAAATTAGTAACAAAAATATATGTGAGTAATAAAAGCCATGAATAATGAAATGTTCACGGAGTTTTCTAATCTCCGCCGACTTTATGGTATGAATCTGTAAAAGACATCAAACTACATT